>JAJKFI010037211.1:0-26783 GCA_029204185.1 Lerista edwardsae
TGTGTGTGTGTGTGTGTGTGTGTGTGTGTGTGTGTGTGTGTGTGTGTTAGAGAAGTGTGTTCAAAATTCCTGCTAAGTGGATGGAAAGCACAGAAGTGGTATGCAAAAGGAGAGTTGCTGGTGTGGTCTCCTATTGAAAGTAAAGGGAAATTAAAAACCCCAATGGAAACAATGCGAACAAGTGAAAAAACACAAATTAATGTGGTTTTAATAAATGGCTAACAAGCAGTGAGATCCCATGCCTGCCTACTCAGAACTAAGTGCTGCTGACTTCAATGGGATTGAAATAATTGTAATTCTTTGTATATAGAATTGCAGCCAAAAGGAACAAAAAATTTAATAACCAAAATGAATGAAATGTCAAAATGGAAACGTTCTTGCATGGTTGCATTAAGAATGTTTTTAAGTTTGCAATGTGATGGAGGGGGAGGCAACATAAAGACATTTCCTACAGCAAAAGAAGGCAGACCAAAACAGAACTGAGAAGAATGAATGCTAGCAAATGAGAACACGCCTAGCCAAGTGCAAACGCTTGCTGTGAGATACCTTTTGTGTTGACTATAGAAGAAATTTCAGAAGGAATTATCAGGGCAACATATTTCCCAGTTATCAGGATGGCACAATGGGGAACTGCTCCTTGATGCCACCTCCTGGTCTGTCACTGCTGCCTCTGCTATGGCACAAAGAAAAAGAAAGCCCCTTACTTTCTTTACTTTACACACTTACCACACTTACTTTACACACAAAGTACTTACTTACTTTACACACAACCTCCGCTGTGTGGTTTTTGCAAACCCCAAAATGTGAAACTTCCAGTTTTATTTAAAGTGACTAGCTGTTTGCCCATGGCTTCGCCCGCATGGAAATCGTAACGCAATAAGACTAAATCTTAACGCAGTAAGATTTCATAAACTGTCACATTCACTGAACGATGATAAACTGGAAGACTTGCCAAGTTAGCTTCCTGTAAATACAACCCTCTAAGATTCGAGTGGGTGCTGGAATTGTCTCGAACATCATGAGTCCAAGACTGGGGCATAATGATTTCTAAAAATTTCCAGAAGGTTCTACAGAGTCCCATTCGTTCAATTCGACTACACTTGGGCTTAAATGTCATCAGGACTGTCACCAATCAGCTTAGCGACCCCGAAAACTATGGATTTGACACTAATGTCAGTCATTTTGGACATTTATTTTTCACCCCTTCTCACCCCCCATGCTGATGCGGGCTAAACGTGGACTTAAACGGCATCGGGAGTGTCACTATTAATCTCAGCGACCCCAAAAACTATGGGTTCGATACTAATACCGGTCATTTTTTATTTTTGCATGTCACCCCCTTCCCACCCCCATCCCTAGGGGTGCTAGGGGTGTCTTACCCCTGCAGTATTTCTTTCCAGAGTGTAAGGCATATGTGTACCAAGGTTGGTATAAATTGCTCCAGGCATTCCAGAGTTATGCTGGAATATACATGCGTGCGTGCACACGCACATGCACACATTTTTATATAGAGAGATTAATTATGTGAACAAGTGAGCCGTTTTGTTCATGTGGTCCCAGTAAATAAGACCAGAAGTCCCACATTCTGGTTTGTGAAAACCGCATAACCAGGGCCAGCCTTAAGCCAATGTGATGAATGTCGTCACATTGGGCCACCGCACTCTGGGGGACCCTGCACCAGCACAGTGAGCATATCACCCACTGCTGCAGCCAGGATCTCTATGGGCTGTAAGTCAGTGGGGCGAGCACAGCAGCTTTGCCTTGGGCCCTCCCATCTGACCCTGCCTCCAAACAGACCAAACTGGGCCTTCTGGAAACAGTTGGTTGTGATGTCATGACCAGCTGCTAGGCACCACAAGCGCCCTTCTGGTGAGTGGGGGCACTGCAGGGTGGATAGAGGGCCCCATGCAAATGCCCTGCATTGGGCCCTGGGGCTCCCAGAGCCAGCCTTGCGCATATCAGAGCAAGGTAAGGAAGTGGATGCTCCACTTCCTGCTCATTTTCAGTGAGCAGGAAGCAGATCAATGAGGCTTGCATCCATTGGAGACTGGAGGAATGTAATGGTGAAACGCATCTGAAGTCCGCTTCCTTCCTGCCCCCCCCCCCCCCCGCTGCTCACACAAGCCACATCATGTTGCTTCAAGGATGAGGCTGCTTTGGCTTCAATTGTCAGGTGTAGAAAGTGCTGTTCTGTTGAGTTGCTTCTGTCCTGTTGGGTCTTTTACACAGCTTAACAAAGCATTATCTAGCCATCTCGTAAAAATGTTCGAGATAATTGGCTGAACTGTTGTTCAGCCTTCTTTCTTTGGGGTCCCCTTGCCATTCACCCACCATCCATTATTTCTACAATGCCATAAATACTGTAATGGAAAGCACATTATTTTAACCGGCAATTGGATGTGGCACAGCACTTTCTGCTGTGAAAGGAGCGTGCTTGTGAGTTTGCAAAAGGAATTGTCTGTGATTATCTGTCTTTGAACTAAGACAGATTTGTGTTTTCAGATGCCACACTGTCCTTACAGTGTCCGCAACTAGCACAGGATACCTTGCAGTTACTGCAGGGCCGGCTCTAGGAGAGGCGGGGCCCAATGTGGGGCATTCCTGTGGGGCCCCCACCCTCCCCGTGGGGTCCCCCACTCACCAATTTAATACCTAACATGTGGCCAGAGGCAGATCTAAGGGAGGGCAAATCTCTAAGTTTTGCAAGAAGCCTTACCTTGCAGTGGAAATCACTCCTCTTCTGCAGCGTTTTAGCCAATTAAATAGTCACAGGGAAAAGCAACATCTTGGTGTTGCTTACTGGCTATAGCAGCAAGGGAGAGGAGGGATTTACACAACAGGGTAAGGCTTCTTGCAACACTTAGAGCTTTGCCCTTCCTGTAGATCTGCTTCTGCATGTGGCTGGTAAGTAACAGGGCAGCTGGTAGGCTGTCTTGTTAATCACAAGTTTGTCTTTTGTTAATCACGAGTGAGAGCCACCAGAAACTCTCTGGCTCCTGGTCCTGACTGCTGTTGAAGGAGACACTGTAGTGTGTTTACTCCCCCTCTCCTGCCACTCCAACCAGTAGAGTTTTAAAAGGTACAAAGCAGACACTAACTAGCCAGCACAAGTTGAACTTGGAGGAGAGAGCAAAGTGTTGCTGTTGTGAGTACAATTGGCAACCAAGTCTTACCAAACACATTTTACTGCCTTTGTCTAAGACAGTGAGACAGTTATATACAGAAGATTGAAAAGAAGAGGCAAGGAGGGCAAAAGCCATTTCAGAACTTTTAACACTACTAATCCTATCCACACTTGCATAGGAGAAAGCCCTATTTACCTTAAAGGGACTTTCTTTTGAGTGGACATGCAACCCACCCTAAGCAGAGTGAGCAAAAAAACAAAACCCTTTAAACTACTGCTAAGAGAACACACTCCCTATATTCACACCATTGCTGACCCCATATCCTAAAGACTTCTCACTAGCACCTGGTACTTTATAAGATGTGCAGACACTTCATGTCTTTTCAAGGAACTGGCACAACAGTCACAGTTGAAACACACTGTTTAATCCAGTGCACTAGACCCCTGCACTACAACACATGTCATCCAGTCCCTCAGTTTTACCACTTTACCTTTTTCAAATGCTTTCTTAATACTGTACTCCAAAAAGACCCAGCCATGAGGGGAACTGAGAGGGTACAGAACCTGCTAACTACTGTATTCCAAGCACAAGGTCAAGCACATCACAGATCAGTCAGGCCTGACCCAATTGAACACTAGCTCCTTTCATTCCCCTCCCCCCCCAATCAGTCCAGCATATTCAACATATGCAGAAGAATGAAGTGGTAAAATCCTGAGAAAGTAAAGCAGAGTATTACTTCAGGTAGGGATGCTATACTTGAATGCTCCTTTTAGTCATTTTTTAAAAAACTCCCTACAAGTAGGTTTACCAGATACAGTGTCTTATACCTTTAACCATTGTATGGAAGAGGGAATTTGGGCAGATGCAACTCATCATGGAAAGGTTTCAAAAGCTGCACCTGCCAAAAGTCTCTGTTTTGAAAAAAGTCACTGTCTTCCCACCCTCCCAGGCACCACCACAACTCCACTGTATGCAACACACAAATCCAGCCCATTCCTAGGAACATTCATTCCCATGCAACCCTTACTGATGTTTTCAATCCAGCCATGATCCCAGTGGGTACACATTTAGGATCACAGACAGATGACTTCTACCAAGTTAAAAAAAAAAGACTGAAATTTAGTATCAAGTGAACTATTAGGGAGGGTTATAACGTGTGTTCCCACCCCATACAGGGGATCACCATGTTAACATTTAGGATTACAAGTGTTACATTAACACTTGTAATTACATTGTAATTACTTATAATTACATAACACCTGTAATTCAATTAGCAGCCCCACTCAAAACAAGTATATGTCACATAAAAGAATTAAAAGTTGATCTGTTAAATTCCCACTGATTTCATATTACAAAGTCCACATGGCAAGCATAGTTTTGAAAACAAGTTGTAAGCAGTGGTGCAATTCAAATGAATTAACAACCGTTCTATGACATCATAGCCAGAGCCAAAAAAACCCAAAGCCAGCCAAGGTAAGCGAGTGGGCGGGGCCCAGCCATTTAACAATCGGTTCTAAAGAACCTGGGCGAAGCCCCTGAATCCCACCACTGGTTGTAAGGTAATTTATGGCATTCCAACAAAAATTGCCACTCAGTTTTGGCTGGAAAGACTTTATATTTGAATACTTGAGCTCTGAGTAGACATGACTAGAATCCAGCTACTCACCTACTGGCTAAAGCATTTTGGGGGGGGGGCAAAATTAAGTTCTCTCTCTCTCAATCTTCCTGAATTCAAACCAAAAACTATCTTCCTTGGTATGGAAAAAGTTACACTTAATGGAACTTTGGAAGGCACTTAAGCACCAACCCTCTTGTTTCTGAGGTTTTCTTACATTAGAGTAAGGTTTGCTGGGTCTGCTCTAGAGTAAGTGCTTCAAAATAAGGATTCAATGAGTTCTGCCTAACGTTTGCAAGAGATGCAAGGAGCTACTATACATTACTTCTAAAGGTGAAGAAGTTATAAATCAGCTCACCTAAGAAAGCAGAGGGCATTTAAAATGAAAACAGAAAAATTATCCAAACTAGCCTGAGCAGTTGCTGTATTTGAGCCTATGTCTGCTTCCTTGGAAGCAACCCTTTTTAAACTCAGTGGGATTTACAGAGTACAGGTAAACATGCAAAAGCTTAGGTTGCATGTTAAGTGTAATAGGTACTCCTTACCTCCAGAGAGGAAGGATTCTATCTTTTGCATTCTTTTTTTTTTTCCCTAAAGAGCCACTTACTTGCAGCATCTGCGGAAAACCCTATTCCTGTTATGGAGGTCTGCCAAATTTTTACAATAAATAACTGTCTATTTACCTTGTTAATAGCTGCCCACGCCGAGCATTCATCCACATTTAAAATTTCCTCCTCGCGACTGCAAACTCTGGCAGCCTACAGCACCCCTAGCACAGCTGAGTCCCTCTTCCTGGTCCTTCTTCCAACCTACAGCACAGAAGGGCGGTGGCGGCTGCCCTCCCATTTCCCCATCTCCGCTCAGGTGGAGGTGGGGTGGGGAGATGGGTCTGGTTCTGCAGCCACTTTGCAAAGGCATGCCTCAGGCTTCCTCTTGCTCACATGAAAAAGGGCTTGCAGTTAGTTGGGTGCAGTGGAGTCAGAGCCTTAAAGAAGAAATGGTAGTTGAGGAAAAACTGCATTCCAAGTGCAGAAGCAGTCAATTGCCTTCAGGCTTGCAGCAATTTAATTCCCCTTTATCTGCCATAAAGGGGAAATTTAAAAGGGAAATGGCGGCTGGGGAAAAAATGCACTCCAGGTGCAGAAGCAGTCAGCAAGAAGAACCAGGGCAGGGCCCCCTAAAGCGCTGACCGATGTCGTGACATCCCCCATATGCACAATTCCAGCTTCAAGAATGCCTTTGATTTTGTGATTTTAGCACTAATCAGGCAGTACAATCCTAGCGCCCCCGTCACATCGATGCTACGTCATAGCGTCGATGCAACACACGTAGCTGCCTGCAGCGCCGGTCCTGTTGCGCCTGTGCCAAGCCTTGCTCACGTCGGCCAAAGCCGGCCAGCGCAAGGGAGGTTCCATGTCCGTGTGAACACAGGATTGGTGGGGGGGAGCAAGGTTGGGGGCAGGATGTGGCATAAGGCCAAATCCAAAGCCCGATCGGGAGGCTGCACAGCCCCGATTTGGGCTGTGTGATCTCTTCGGATCTGCACCTGCTGTTTAGCAGACTCAGATCCAAGTAGCGCATTGGGGAGGCTGGATCCTCCCCAACGATAAGGGCATGAACGTGCCCTTGCCATTGGGAGGCTCCAGCCTGTCCTATACAGCACTTGGATTTGGCATAGCCTTGCCAATCCAGCACAAGACAGGATTGCGCTCTGAAAGTGTAAGATCCAATGAGAAAGCAATTGCATGTTTGCCATCCTCCCTGCCTCTGCAACTGCATAACAACGGGGTACACCCACATCACATGGTTGTGCTTGGGTTGCAACCCAGGTTCCCTCTCTTTCCACGTCCAACTACACTTCTGCTCATCATACCAACTGTGGCCAAGAGCCAAAGCTCCTCTTCTCCCGCCTGGCCTGTCAGTTGCCTTGGTCCTGCTTAGATAGTGATTCCTAGGTATTTATCTTTTAAATACCTAGGAATCACTCTGCATCATAGACTCAGTTGGCGTCTCCATAAATTGGTCCTATCCTCCTCAAGTTCTCATCTTAATGCAATTTCAAAATTTCATCACTCATCTGGCAACCAATTTGTTCCCGCAGCTTTGCTTATTTTTCAGACCAAACTACTCTCTCATCTATTGTATGGAGCTCCTATTTGGATAGAGGCCATAGACCATGACCTCGATGCATTGGCAGCTGCCTTTTTGAGGAAAATTTTAGGAGTTCCCACTATGATTCGTCTTTCAACTCTAGTATTGGAATTAGGTACCCATCTCCCATCCACCCTTGCATGGTCCATTACATTTAAATACTGGCTCCGTTTACATCTAAACCCCAATCCCAATTCCCTATTATATGATCTTCTCAGAGATAATTTTTCTTCTAGATGGCTTAAACTGATTGAGACCAAACTTTTGTCTCTTGACTTGAACCTTGAATCCCTAAGTGATCTAGGACTTCATCAGGCTCATGCCCTTATTAAATCCAAACTCTGGCAGCATGAGTTTGAGGTTCTTGCAGCCAATTTGAACCCTACTTGTTCTCCACTTTTCTTTGGTCTCCTTCCTTTCCCTGGTCGCCATTTGAATTATTTTTCCCTATTAATTAACCCCAGGTTGAGAAGAGTATTCATGTTAGCTCGACT
Organism: Lerista edwardsae; assembly: GCA_029204185.1. Classification (NCBI taxonomy): domain Eukaryota; kingdom Metazoa; phylum Chordata; class Lepidosauria; order Squamata; family Scincidae; genus Lerista; species Lerista edwardsae. The sequence goes on from JAJKFI010037211.1 coordinate 7,386, forward strand.
CAACATTTTTCCCTCAGCGAATCATGCCGGCCGTTTTGCAAATATCCCTAAAGAGGAACGACTATGTCTTTTTTGCCATTTGGTTCCAGATACCCTCGATCATATACTTTTTCATTGCCCAGTTCATTCTTCTATTCGCAAGGTATTTTTAGAACCCTGGTTATCTTCTCACCCGAACACCCCTGAAACTTTCCTGAGTGATTCCTCCCCTCTTATCACAGAAGCTGTGGCTAGATTTCTGTTTGAGATTTTCAAATTAAACCTTAAGTTATAATTTATATGTGTACTTTTAGTGTCAGCATTGTTATCTGTTGTATTTATGCCAATAAAGGTTTGGGAAATGAAATGAAATGATAGGCTTAGGACTGGGTAACACTCTGCCCTGGGGTGTGCCCTACTTCCCTTGGGGCTGCTTGCTCTGTGTGCTGCTTCTTTTGGGGATCTGGTACTTGCCCTTCCTTCTCCCTTTATTTCCTGGCCAATTTGCTTGCCTTGCCTTTGCTACTTTCTCACTTTGCTTTGCACCTCTGGTTTCCCCCAATCCATCCATCCATCTCTCACTCTCCCCCTGCCTGTCCTCCTCCTCCTCCTGCTGGCTTGTCTTCTGGTTCCTCCCCCTTCCCAATCCCCCAATCTTCCTCTCTTTATTCTCAATACTTTCATTCTTTATTCTTCATTATTATTCTTTCATTCTTTATTCATCTCCAGCCTTTCTCTCCTCCTCCTCCTCCTCCTCCTCCTCCTGAGCACTCCCGTCTCCTCCCCGCTCTCCCTGTTTCTCCTCCCGATCTTCATGCTAGCAGTTTCTTCTGCTTCTCTCCTCTCAGCCACCCCACCTCCTGTCTCTTCTTTTATCCCACCCCCACTTTCCCTCTTCTTGCCAGCCATGATAGCACTTCCTCCCCAGAGTGTGACGTCACGATGCCAGCTCATTTGTCAAGAACACTATGCCAGCTCCCCCCAGTTCTTGCTTGAGCCACAGGCGCCACAGTCTTCTACAAGATGCCCCCACAGCGTTACATGGAAACTAGCCCACGTTGATCAGTGGCCCTCACCTGCCACACAGTTGGACAGAGAGAGGCTGACATGGGTTGAAGCCTTGGAGTTTTGCATGGGTTGTGCATGGGCTGTGAGGAGTTGGACAGAACAACCCAAGGCATGTTGCCATTTTAATGTGTATGCAGCTGCATCACTGTTTCATAGATGTTTCTTTGAATATGCCCTGCAGTTCCTCCTGGACTGTCATTGAGGGTGCTGAGACATATCTCATAGATCACACGCAGATAATTTCATAAGGCTGAAATGTGACAAGCAGGCTCATGTTGTGGATGATTCAATATTTCCTCGGATCCCCACTCCCCAAGTGTTATTTCCTAGCTTGTAATATGAACCTGAATGAGCCCAGGAATATCACTTCCTGCTAGGAATCATGGTATTCATAGTTTCCCTTGCCTCCCAAACTGAGTCAGTAGGCAGAGAAAATGACAATTGATGCTTCCTTAGGAAACGAATGGCTACGAAGAATGGGATTTGTTCAGATTTTTTTTGCTGCCTTCAAATTCAGTTTGGGAAGCAGATGAAGCTACACATTCCAATTCCTCTGCAGGAAAGTTCAGAATCATCATTTCCAGTTAAGGATAAAGCTTGCCAGGAAACTTTTCCTCTCTTCTGTGCTTCCTGCTACTTTTAGCTCCTTTTCAAAGGTAAAGTTTTTCTGTTTGGGAGACCTGGCAGGGAAGACTAGTTACTGGTGTGAGGGCAAAACCCATTTCAAGGAATACCTGAATTCAGAAAGGCTGGAGCTTGGCTCAGAATGGAATAATATTTGTCGAACTGAATGAGTTCATATTTCATACTTTCCCAGTTTCACCCTTCTCTTTTGTTCAGAAATGGGTTTTTTTTGTTTAGTAATGAAACAAAATTGAATTCCTAAATTGAAATTTGCAAATTTCATGTTTTTTGCTGAAAATCAGAAACATCTGAATTTAAAATTGCCGGTTTCTAATTTAAAATGTTGAAACCCAACATTCAGAATCCATAACTCGACGGAAGACTCCAAAGTCAAAAGCCAGTTTCAATAAGCGTGACAAGAGTCTAAGAGAAGCAATTCAACAACAAGAACAACACACCATGTTGTCACATTGTTACAGAACTGAAAAGTGAATTTTTCAGAATGGCAAATGAATCCATTAAAAGATTTGGAGTCATACAAGTGGGATTTGCCCTAATGTGGGACACATTTTATATTTCACATGTCTTGGGAGGGATCTAATGAGAATGCCATAGTATGGCAGTCCTCCTGGGCAATGTCCACACATGGCAGTGGGGTTCATAAGCTACTGAGCATTCATGTGCCCTTATGAAAAGATGGAGACACCTTCTGGATTAGGTCAGAATTGTTTCACTTAAACTGCAAATGGGGAAGAAGCTCCTCCCAAGCTGCTTTCTTGCAAAGAGTCCCATGGAAGTCAGCATGTGTCTTTGAAAGAGCCATGTCTACAGCAGGCCAAAACTATATTCTGGGGGCTTGGATTATTTTTGCTATATATTTCAAACTGGTGATCTTCCCCCAGAACTGAAAAAAAGTTTTCACCTAAAGCTCTGCATGCATCATTCTTTGCAAGAAGTCAAGTCTGGCTGGAATTAGATAGTCTGTAGAGCAGTGTTATTCAAACTATGGGTTGGGACCCACTTAGTGAGTCATGACCTGATGTCAGGTGGGTCGCAGAAAGCTGGGAGCAGCCATCTTGGAAACTGCAGACCTTACTCTTGTTATAGTCCTTTTTGTGAGTGTTAACAGTTTAAATTTTCAAGTAAGGTTTTTTAAAAAAATATGTTTTTAGTTCACCGCTTTTATATAACATTTTGTCCTAATCTTTCTTTCTGTCAGGGATGACATAAGGAGTGTCATTTTATTATGTTACAATGACAGCACTTCCTGCCTGATAATGTCACTTCCTGCCACAACATTACTTCCAAATTAATGACATCACTTCCGGTAGGTTCCGACAAGAGTACCATTCTGAAAAGTGGGCCCCAATCTAAAAAGGTTGAATGCCACTGCAGTAGAGAGTTGCCATGTGGGTATTCCACCGTTTATGTCAGAGGCTTGGATGAAAGCTTTTTCCAACTTTTATCCAACTCCAAGGTGAACACCAGCTTGAGGAGGCTCCCTAAATCCCCCAGGAGAGAGCTGACAATACCTGCCGTTCTTTTTAAAAGCAGCCTTTGAACCAACCAACTTTTTGCACTCCAACTCATTGAAGCCAATTAATATGTATTGTGTACAAAGCGCCTCTGTCTCAAGATGCTGTAGAATTATGAATCACTGTTTTGCATTATTTATATAGACCCATCAGTGAAGGCACCAAAGGGGAGGGAAGGGGAAAAAAGCCCACTTCTGCTTCTTAATTAAGAAGCCCAGCCTTCAGCCTAATGAAGACAGTGATAAAGCAAATTGGTCCCTAGTCTAAACATTCTCACGCTAGTCCTGAAATATCTGAATCAGCACAAACACACAGGCAGGCACTGGGACAAGGGCAATGACTTGTCAACCAGTCCCCAACTGGCTGCAGAGCTTTCACTTATCACGCTTAACTTATTGGAAATGTACCCTCTGGAGGAAAACCACTGCCGCGTAATGCACCTCGGTGAACTATATCCTGATTTGCTGCGACGATGTTCCAAGGACATGGGAAAGCACGGCTCGATGTGCGTTGTCTGTTTGTCTTGGCATTATGCGCTTCGAAGGTTAATTTGTTCTGAAATCCCGGGTTTTTATTTGTGTTACTGATCAGCCAGGCAATTACAAAATGTTAAATCCATTCCTTCATTGGCCTTAACAAAAATCAATGCCTTTTTAAAAGCAACGTTCCTGCCTCACTCCCTTCACTTTGGAAGTCTCAAGCGTCTGATTCAGAGCCAGTGAATCAGAACATGGAGACTAATGAGGTTTCTCAGCACCAGCTCTTTCCTGAAAGTGGATAATTTGGAATTATGCTATGGATGCTATATTCACCAAACAGCAGCTCGTAAGCTATATTCGGCTATATAACACCATTTGGCTCTTGCATCAGAAATGCCAGATTGCAACCTTGAGAGTTGGGTTGCTATACGTTGGGCATCCCAATCCTAAGCATAGAAAGGCCAGCGCAGCAGGGCTGTATCCTAAGTCCAGTAGGAGGCAGCAGCAGCGCAGCACCGAGCAAGGGGAGGTTTTCTCCTTGCACCCGGGTAAGGCCCAGCCAGCTCTATAGGGCTGCTTGGACCTGCACCTGCTGATTTGTAGGTGCAGGTGAACATGCACAGCAGTGGCCTGAATCGGGTCCACCTTGGCCACAATGTTGTCCATTGCTGCCCCTGTTGCTGCCCACTCCGCCACCCCAGCATGCCTCTGAAACAGCCTCCTCAATGTCCTGCGCCGACCAAGAGCTGCAGGCGCTTGACCGGTGCAAGACCAGTGCAGCTGATGGGCGCAGCAGCATCTGCACGCCGGCACTGCTGCTTGCACTGGTCCATCGCCCAAAGCACTGGCACAGATGCGCCTGGTTGTAACAACGCTGGACTGGCACAAGAGCGCAGCGCCGACGCAACGCAGGTATAGGTTTGTGCACTAAATGCTCCAGCACTATTGGAAATGAGGCAGCGATACATTTTTCTGCCCATTCTTCACCCAACCTCATTATTTGTTTTCCCCCTATGTCGAGCAGGCCTCCAAATGGGCAATAGATCAAGTTGAAGAGGACCAGTCAGATGGTGGAAGGAGGTGGGATGAGTGGGAGAAGCTCACTGCAGCCTCATTTCCAACTTGCAGATGAAGGAATGTTTAAAGATACATCCTGAGTTTTCTAGTTGCTGCTTGATCATTCTGTCCTTGACTAGTCATGATATCAGCAGAAAAGTCTTTAGTGCCAATAAACCTTAAGGCCAATAAACCTTTTCCAAGCTATTCAGACAACCATTTTAACCTGGCAACTGATACAAGAACAAAAGGACAAAAGAAGAGCTTTGCTGGATCAGGCCAAAGGCCCATCTAGTTCACTTTCCATCTAGTTCAGCATCCACAGTGACCCACCAGAAGCCTCAGGGAGCACACAAGACAGCAAGGCACTTGCATCTAGTTGCCACTCCCCTGAAACTGACATTCTGCAGAAAGCCTACTAACATAAGGAGGTTGCATCACCGGTCATGGCCTGTATCCTGCGATGGACTTTTCTTCCAGAAATCTATGCAGCCCCCTTTTAATGGCACCTAAGCCGGATACCATCACCACCTCCTACTACTAGGAGTTCCACAGATTAATTGCCCGCTGGGTTAAAAAAAAGTATTTCCTTTTATCTGTTTTAACTCCCCAACATTCAGTTTTAGTAGATGTCCCCTGGTTCTAGTGCTGTGAAAGAGGAAGAAGAAAATTCCTCTGTCCATTCTATCTATTCCATGCATAATTTTGTGCTTCTCAATCATGTCCCCTGCCCCAGGCACCTTTTTTCTGAAGAGCCCCAAATGCTGTAGCCTTTCCTCGTAAGGGAGTTACCCCCATCCATGTAATCATTTTGGTTGCTCTCTTCTGCACCATGTCCATGTCTCTTCCACCATGTCCTTTTTGTGATGATGCAAGATAGTCTTTGGAACTGGCCACTCACTGATGCCAAGGAATACTGAGGCGACTACTAGATATTGCAAGTCTACAAGGAAAAGGTACCTGTGAAAGGGCCAATTTGGTTGCAGTTCTCAAGTTAAGCCAAACTACAACTCCTCTCCATCCTGCCTCATCTCCTCCCAATTACATCCACTCAACCCCAGTGGGGTCCTCACATGTCTTCACATAGACCCAGCCACTTGCGGTAGTGGCAACACCCCTGCTAACTGGGCAAGAGGCACTTCTTTCAAGTGGTGTTCCTCTTATATTTAGCAGGGGGAGAGTAATTGTCCCTCTTCACCCAAGCACACTGTCTTTTCTAGTGGCTGTTGCTGGTGGTGGTCTGCATTTTTTTTTTAAGACTGTGAGCTCTTTGGGACAGGGAGCCATTTAACTTTGTTGTTGTTGTTGTTGTTGTTGTTTGCCTGTAAACCGCTTTGAGAACTTGTGTTGAAAAGCAGTATATAAATACTGTTGATTGATTTATTGGTGGCAGTCAGCTCATGCACTCTGGTGGTGCCCTTGTTGTGCCACCTTAAAATGCATTATGCTAGTGAAGCCTTCATAGGATTGGGCGATAGGATTGAGCCCTAAATCATTTGAAATAGGTTCACTTGGATTGGGTTGTTAGTCCCATTAATTCTCATAGAGAGTTCCCGTCTTCAATGCACACTCCAGTCCAATTTAACTAGTTTATAAAACGGGCTGGCAAATGGTTTATTTGAAACACCCACAAATAACACCCCAGCAAGCAACGTGAGACAAACCTTAGAGCTCAGTCACTGACTATTGGAATTAACCTCACTAACCTTTCAATGAGCCCAGCAACTCTCCTTGCTTGGTCTGGGGTTTCGTTTAATCAGCACTCAGTCACCAACAGTGACTAACTTGATCAAGGTAGAAGTAACCATAATATAATGTAATCTAGGGCAAATGAGAAGTAAAAAAAAACTAAAGCAGTTCAAGAGTTTCTTCTTATCATAGGGAAAGATAAATGAACATGCTGTCTAACCCAGTATCAGTTCTCACTAATACACAGCAATGACTGACATATCCTGGCTCATGTCCATTTGGCTTGGAAAATAAGCTGCACCACATCTCCCTCTATAGTAAAATAATTCATTAACCACCCATCTCCACTTCCCTACTTAGCAATAGGAGAATACTTACATGAGTTGTGACGCCATGCTTAACTCAGTCCCATTATATTTCCTAAGTTTGACATAGTACAGTGATGGCAGGAATGGTGGGCAGATTAGGGGGGGCACTGTTGCCACTTCTCTCTTCTTTTTCCTCTCTCAGGGAGGAGGAGTAGGCTGTTGTACCAGTGACAAGATGGAGGCCACAGTGGCAGTAGTGCAGCCCTTTTTGCCGTTTGCCAGCACTTCTGCTGCTCGCCACACGGCCTCCCTGCTCACTTCCTCCTTCCTCCCAGCTCAGTTCTGCAGTTTTGAAATAGCACCACAAGGCCAGGAGGAACAAGGAAGTCAGGAGAAGCAGAAGTGGTGCTTCTCCTGGCTTCTTGGTTCCTGCTTCGTTCCGAAGAACAAAATGGAGGAGCCAGAAGGCACAGGTAAGAGGACAAATGGGGACCAGATCCATCCATCACTAATATTTATATACCGCTTTTCAACACAAAGTTCACAAAGCGGTTTACAGGCAAATAACAACACTAAAGCTAAATGGCTCCCTGTCCCAAAAGGACTCACAATCACCAGCAACAGCCATGAGAAAGAGACTGTGCTGGGATGAAGAGGGACAATTGCTCTCCCCCTGCTAAATATAAGAGGACACCACTTGAAAAAGTGCCTCTTGCCCAGTTAGCAGGGTAGATGTGGTGGCCAAAGGAGGTGGCCAAAGCAGGGCCGGCTTTAAGCCAATGTGACCAATGTCGCCACATCGGGCCCCACGCTTCAGGGGCCCCCGCACTAGCAGGGTGAACATATTGCCTGTGGCTGCAGCTGGGATCTCTATGGGCTGTAAGCAGTGATGTCATGCAGGGGGTATGCGGGGGTACGCGAGTACCGGTTTCTAGGATTACGTCTGGCCCCGCCCATTCGCCCGCCCACTCGTCGACTCCGCCCCCTGCAACGTTTGAATTTCCTGCATGTTTGAGTTGCCTGCATTTTCTCAGCCAGGCAGGCAGGCAGGCAGCAAGCGGAGCCTTGCCTTGCCTTGCCACTGAAAAATGAGCTGCTCTGGGGTTTTGGGACTGTTGGGTCACTTTAACATGATGCCAGGCCTCCTTAACATGTTCTGGGGGTGTTGTGGAATACTGTTGCAACTGTTGGGTCAGTTTAAAATTGTCTGAGGCTTCAAAAAGGACTTTTTCATGTCCCTTCCTGCCACAACCTCACTTCCGGCTTATGATGTCACTTCCGGTGGGCGGGTCCCGACACGTGCCAATCAAAAGTGAGTACCTGTTATTAAATCATTTAGATGACACCACTGGCTGTAAGTCAGTGGGGCAAGCAGAGCAGCTTAACTTTGGTCTCTCCCATCTGCCTCTGCCTCTGAACAGCCCAAAATGGACCACCTGGAAGCAGTTGGCGGTGATGTTATCATCACCACCAACTACTTCCACATGCCATGCTTTGCACGTGGCACAAACAGCGCTCTTCTTGGTGAGTGGGGGGCCCCACAGGGAGGGTTCAGGGCCCCACAGAAATGCCCCACATTGGGCCCCGCTGCTGCTAGAGCCAGCCCTGGGCCAAAGGATTCATCCTCCACCTGAGGCAACCCATCTCACCTCACTTCACCACAGTGCCGGCCCTGCCTGAAGCTCTGTAGAGTCAGAAGTGTGTTCGGTCTGCAAAGAGTTGTAGCAGATAAATTCCAAAGCACTTTGATTTGAAAGTCAGTTCTACTGTCCTGACAAAAACACATTGTTAGGAAATCAGTGAGGTGGTGAAACTCATCAGGATACTTCTGCAAGCTGCATACTTCACCTCATGTGTGGGATGAGGAGTGGTGGTGGTGCGGGGACTACAAACGAGCTGACAGCAGAGAAACAGAGAAGCTCTCGCTAATACAGAACTGGTGCTGGGTAATCCGATTCCTCACTTCTTTCTTCTTTTTCCTGGCCTGTTTCCCATTCCAGAGAGATGAATGTACCCCGAGTACAAGATGCAGCACCATATTCCAAGGCGCTGGAGCGATGGATCATCTTAGCAAGACCATTCTTAGGATTTATGAAGTGTGTTTATCCTCCCCCCATATCCTTCTGAAAGCTCGGGGTTATGGGAAAAATATGGGTTTCAGTTTTACTGCAAACATTATTTGCAGGGGGCATTTTCTTCAATAAAGTGAAAGGAAGGCGAAAAATACATAGATTTGAAATCTCTTTTGAGAACAACTACAGTCTACATCCTCGGTTGCAAGCTTCTCCTGTCCCCATGCTAAGAATTAAAACTTCAGGCTCAGGGATTGTTATGAAAAGGCTAAGACAACACATGAGGATTGAGAATCTAGTTATTTTTTCTCCTGCCTCAGATCACATCTTAAACCATTGCTATTTGCTCATGATAACTGCCAGGTCTTGCATTGCTAAAACCTGGTCTCGGAGGGCTGAGGTCAGAAAGAATCAGCTTTGTCTTTTCCCTAATCCTACAATGCCGAATATCCTGCACCACAGCCTGTGAATCATGCTTCACAGTTACGAATCATTTGCCAGTACTGATCACTCCCCATCAGCAGTCAGGGACTATTAAACCTCTCACTTCCTGCCATGATAGGCAAGTTCACAGAAAACAAGCAGGCTAGGCTGCTGTAGACATTCTATTTCCTTTCTAATCCCCCTGCTTTTGTTGTTAAACCAACCCCTAATGTAAGAACATAAGAACAGCCCCATTGGATCAGACGAAAGACCCATCTAGTTCAGATTCCTGTTTCTCACAGTGGCCTATCAAATGCCTCAACAAAAAGATATTTGCATCCTGTGGCCACTCCCTTGCACTTGTCAAGGGAGGTAGACTACTTCTAAAACCAAGAAGTTGAACACAACCATCATGACCTGTGATGGACTTTTCTTTTAGAAATCTGTCCAATCCCCTTTTGAAGTCATCTAGGCCAGATACAATCACTACATCCTGTGGCAATGAGTTCCACGGACTAATTAGATGCTGGGTAAAGAAATATGTTATTTTTGTCTGTTCTAACCCTCCCCACACTCAATTTAAGTGGATGTCCCCTGGATCTTATGTGATCCAGGAATGTGAGAGGAAAAAAAGAACACTCCTGCACCCACTCTATTCATATCTTGTATAAGTCTCAACCAAATCCTCCCTCAAGTGCCTTTCTCTAGACTGAAGAGCCCCAAACGCTGTACCACCTGCCACAAGAGGTGCTGATGGCATCTGACTAGGTGCCTTTAAAAGGGGACTGGGCAGATTTCTGGAGGAAAAGTCCATCGCGGGCTACAGGCCATGAAGGGTGGTGCCATCTTCTTACTTTAGAAGTAGGCTACCTCAGAATGTCAAATGCAGGGGAGTGGCATCGAGATGCAAGAATCTTGTGAGACATCTGGTGGCTACTGTGAGATACAGGAAGTTGCACCAGACGGGCTTTTGGCCTGATCCAGTGAAGCTCTTCTTATGTTATGTCACCTTTTGTGACTGCTCTAAAGCACATGTGCAACAGCACAGCAGGCTTATTGGATTGGGCCCTCCGTCTACATAGACAGAGGCCCTTTGGTCTCAACTTTGGCATGGGTGAACCAAAAAAGCCACCTGCATACTCTACACCAGGGGTCTCCAAACCACAGCCCAGGGCCACATCCAGCCCACAGCAGCTTAAAATATCTGACACTTTCCCTCATTAGATATCGTTTCTCAGTTTAAGCATGGCATTGCTTCTTTGTAAATGTCATATTGCTCTTTTGTTTGGAATCATATACTGATTTTAAAAAAAGTTCCAAGTAAACGTATTCATTTGTTTAAATTTCACTCAGTCATTTATAAACTGATGTTTTTTCAGCCTGCGAAAATCTGTAAAATATACAAGGTGGCCCTCGTATTGAACGGTCTGGAGAGTCTTGCACACCATTTTCTGACTGTATATTGTAGGAGGAGCTTGGTAGTGGTGGGCAAGTTGCTTTCCAAGGAAGCTCGTCCACCATTTTGAATGCTGTCCTTTGAAACACCTGATACAGCTTCTCAGGGAGCCCTGATATTCCCTGGAACAGTTTGAAAACCACTGTTCTAGTAGTAGCAGTGCAAAGGGAACATGGTGGATCAAACACTGTTTTAGCAGTAACTTCAAGGACATTTATTACTGAACTTCTTGTGGCTCTGAGGTGATTTATGAGAGGAAACCATGAACCAATCTGGGATTCATGATTTCTTGCTTATGCAGTCTTGTGTGTGTTTGGAGAAGATTGGGGATTATCCCATGGGAAATAGTAGTAACCTTTTTTTTTTTTTTTACACTGCATGACCAAGAACAGACTGGCAAATTTCCAGCGGTACATAATATTTAAGTACCAGAGTCCCACTGAATTTGGATGCCGGAGTCTCATCAACATCTGAATTCCTAGCATTGTGGAGGGAGGTGGGGAAGAGAAATGGATTGTTCAAAGACCGGATAAAACTATTCATCCAGAAACAAAATTAACAGTCACTAGCATAGCTTCCTTCTGAAGCCAAGTAATACCAATTAAGCCACAGGTCCTTAAGTAGTATTTTAATATGCAGTGGTGGTCATTTTCCAATTCCATTAGTTAACACCGAAGCCCAGCCTTCCTCCTACAGACAGCTTTGCAGGTTTCCTCAAGTGGGCTGAAGAAAAATGCCCAGTGCTAATAGGATCTCCCTCGCCCTTGTTCAACACCTCTTTGTTGGCATGTTCCAAGCATTCCTTTTTTCTCCATTGAGCAACAGCTGTGCATAATTGGCCAAGCCATGCAATTTGTTTTCCACTTTTTTTTTTCCAGAAGGCTTTTCATCTCTCTTTTCTAATGGAGAAAACTGAACGCAAGTCAACCTGTTGCCTCTTTACATAAGCTGAGCTGTTAGGAATCCGAATCTGCAGCCCAGGCTTGGCCGGTCATCTTAGCGGTTCGAGAGTAGTCAAGTTCAGAACCATTTCAGTTCACAGAAAAAGGTTTGGTCGGTATTTTTAGCTGAGCACATCGGAACTCAGATAATATGAAAACCAACTTCTTACAGATGGAATCATACAGTTTCCAATTCTATGGTGGTGAGGCCAGTGGCGTTTCTACAGGGATGGTAAAGCTCTAAGTTTTGCAAGGAGCCTTACCTTGCAGTGGAAATCACTCCTCTCCTGCACTGTTCTAGCCAATCCTCACAGGGAACAGCAACATCTTGGCGTTGCTTACTGGCTACAGCAGCAAGGGAGAGGAGGGATTTACATGACAGGGTAAGGCTTCCTGCAAAACTTAGAACTTTGCCATCCCTGTAGAAATGCCTCTGGGTGAGGCAGGCTAAAGACTTCTGGCAAAATGGCACGCAGACATAAAAGGCAGCTTGTCAGAAGTGCTACTTCCAAAGGGAAACTCTGCTTTCAACATAATTTTCAACCCAGAATTACTCGGTGCACTATTCATTAGCACAGTTCCATTAGGCAAGCATTCTACTTTTATTTGCCTAACGCGGCAATCCTACCTACACTTATTGGGAAATACAGTAAGCCCCATTGATCACAGTGAGACTTACTCTTGAGTAAACATGCCTAGGGTTGCACTGCATGAAAACAGTGTCTTGCCTCTTTTGCAGTTTCTTTACTACAGACCATCTACTATTGGATGCAGGAAATGTCTAAATAAATATAAATATATATGAAAATAAATAATTGCAAAATGTATACATAAATAAATGTGTAAATTAATTTATTTGCTGCTGAATAAAAAAGAAACAAACATTGGTGAGGCTGAGTTTCACTGGGGGAGCTTTGCAAGATACAGTTGAAGAAGAATTGCCCTACCATAGGCCTTTTGAAAAGGGCCTCCACTGCTGCTGTATTGATCCTGCAAATACTTACTACCCATGGCAGTGGTTCTCAAACTTTTTAGTACTAGGACCCACTTTTTAGAATGGTGATCTGTCTGAGACCTACCAGAAATGATGTCATGGCCGGAAGTGCCATCATTGTAACACCAGAGCTGCGGCTTTCCTGAGAATGCAGCAATAAGTTGGGTTATTTCTCAGCCGTTTTCCAAAAACAAAATGAATCAGAAAGGGGGGAAAAGCCTATTTTCAACCGTGACACAAGCAAAAGAACTACCCAGCCCTCCCCCTTTCCAGCATCTTATCTTCCCATATTTTCAATATGGCTGCTCTAGGTGCTTCGTGGCCCACCTGGCATTGGCTAGTGACCCACTGATGGTTCCTGACCCACAGTTTGGGAATCACTGACAGGTGGGCTTCAGCTGCTCAAGGCCTGTGGTTTGTAAGTGTTTGCATGATCACAGCAGTGACTGCACTTTTCAAAGAACTCCAGTAGGTTGCTCCAATCCCATCTCCTCTAAAGACCACCAAACCCAAATAGTGCTAATGACTCAGTGCTTCTTCCAAGAGAATGAAAACCTATTAGAAATCTTGATATCAGTTTTTGTATATCTATTCTGACCTTATTGTCAGAATCTTATTCTGACCTTATTGTCAAGCAAAAATCTTGAATCTGCTTTTCCTTATGCCAAGGACAGAGGTGGATATTGCCAGGTGACCTCTGTTGTAGAAGCTTGTTTTTCCCCTTTTAAATCTAGACTTATTACTTATCAAGAATTCTTGTCTTAGAAATGGTAGGTACTAGAATGTCTGGATAACCTTGGAGTCCATACAGGAACCACTCCTAACTATGGAGAGGTGTGAGCAAACCAAAGCCTGAACTGGTTTTGATGGAGATACATACAGAAGAATTTTGATCCAACACACGGTGGAGGCTTTTGGGAGACATAAGGCTTTAATTTCACGGTTCGAAAAAAGGTCACCATCACAGATCACATCGGAGCCAAAAAAACAAGCCTACATTATTTGTTGCAGGAAGAAATAGTAATCTTTGGCAGCATACTCTATTTAATTGAATTAAAGTTTGCCTTCATCTCCACAATTGGACCAGCCACTATGGAAAAGGGCATGACTACAATAAAAACAATTCGAAGGGTTTCAGTGGTCTTCACATTTTCACTATAAGAGTGAGACTAGAACGAGACTACAGCCATGGGAGTCTAGCTCTCAAACTGTTTAGAACAGTGGTGTTCCTACAGGGGGGAATGCTAAGTTTTGTAGGAGCCTAAACTCCTGTGTAAAGTGGTCCCTTAACCTCACCCCCCCCAAGCCATTCTTGGCTCAGAGGCCTTGCTCTTGGAGCCATGAATGGCTCTGAAGGCAAGAGAAGGGGCTGCTTTATACCAGAGCTCAGGATCCGACAAAATTAGCATTCCCCCTGTAGGAATGCCACTGGTTTAGACCCTGTCCAGCAGGCCACATGAAAACAGTAGGTGTGGGTTCCAGGTGCCATCCACTGGAAATCACTTCAGGAGATTATCCAGAGATCTGAAAGACGGTGTCATTAGTATGCAAACTATTTATTTATTTGAAAAATTTATATCTTGCCTTTCTCATGTGGAAGCAAATGTCTAAAATGGCTCAGAAAGCTCCATAACAGAATGTAAAGGTAAAGGTTTCCCCACGACCGAATGGTCTAGTCGTGACCGACAGTAGGGGGCGGTGCTCATCTCCGTTTCTAAGCTGAAGAGCCAGCGTTTGTCCGAGGACAAGCTTCCGTGGTCATGTGGCCAGCATGACTATACGCCAAGGCGCACAGAAGCCGTTACCTTCCCACCGAAGTGGTCCCTATTTATCAACTTGCATCTTTTACATGCTTTCGAACTACTAGGTTGGCAGGATAATAGAATGTACAATGTAGCAAACAATAAGTACATGGGGGGAACAAATTGGTCTAAAACAGTGATGGAAAACCTTTTTGGCTTGTCATGACAAAAATGCCTAACTTTACTCTGCTGGTGTGTCACTCCCCGCCCCCAACAAAAAGAAACAATTGTTTACATATTTATTTAAAAAATCCAATCCAATCTTGTGTGGAGCTTTGCATTATTTAAAGAAATAAGTCATTACAAAAAATCAAATCATTACAAACTCAGTTGTTGTTGGATGTTGGTGAATGCTGGCGTGTCACCAAAAATGTCATGGCGCGTGACACACACGTCATAGGTTCGCCATCAGTGGTGTAGAAGGAAGCAGTCAAGCCACAGCAGTCGCGGTCCAGCCATTAGAAGGTGGGGGGAAATGCCCCAGATGCAGTGCTGGTGAAGCAAGAGGAGGGAGGTGATGAGGTGGTTCGCCTCTTGGAATGGCGAATAGTGTTTGGCTCTCCCTCCCACCCTTGCCTCCATACGGCTCTGAAATGGAGGCTGACATGGCATGGGGGCGTGGCAGAGTGGTGCGAGGGAGCCAGTGGAGGGGGCAGCGCTTCTCCATTTCTGCCCCTTGGCAGCCCATTGACTAGGTCTGCAACTGAACCACAGCTCTATTACAGAGTCTCAAACATCCACCCATCAACCAAATGCCAGACCAAACAGGTGTGTTTTGAGCCCTTGCTGAAAAGCCATGAGGGAAGGGGTAGTTCTTAATTCCCCTAGAATTCTAGAATTGTGGCACCGCTGCAGGGAAGGTTCACCTCCACACCACCATCCCTCTAACTTGGGACAGAGGTGGCACTTGGAGAGGCCATTCAGATGACCTAACAGGGTAGGCTGGAATTTATGGGAGAAGGCAGTCCTTCAGATAGCCAACTTTACTCTAACTAGGGGCCTTGGCAGAAAGGCTCAGGTCTTTGACTTTCTGTATAACTAAGGCAACTTGCAGGGAGCAGAACTGGCTAGCCTAAGCCCTGTTGCCAGTAATGCTATCTAGCCGGTACGCTGGGCGGGAGTTTCGTTTGAGCGGCAGCCCGCCCGTTGCGTAACGCTGTGTTCCGCTGCCGCCCCACCCACCGCATATTGTTTGTTGGTGGGGTTTGTTGGTGCTAGACTTAGAGTAGTTTGGAGCTAAGCCAGTGATGAGGGCAGTCTGGAGGAGGCTGGCCAGCCGGTGATCCCAAGCAAAGCTGCTGGAAGAGAGGAGGCCCAGTGGGTGAATGAACACCCTTCCCTCTTGCCTAGCTCTGAGGCTGCTCTGTGGGGAAACTAGTTAGCCTAGTGTGGGCATTAGGGCCCTTGGGGTGGCCCGGCAAGGAATTTGGCAGAACAAGACACAAGGCAATGCCTGCAGCTTTCTTCAGATCCTGCATGTCTCTGAATTGGAGTCCTAGCAGATAATTGCCTGTGAATCGTTACCCTGATTCTACACTTGGCAGAGAATAAGTTTAGATTGGTCAAGGTTATTTAGCATGACTAGGCATGTTTTGTTAAGAGATAAAAAGGAAAAACCTAGCTTTGATGAACTACACCACTGTCCTTATCTTGGCCAGGCCGCATGGAATTGGACAAGTTAATTCTTTTAATCCTCTTGTACCATGCAGAGATGACTAATTCGAGTAGCTTTCCTCCCGCTTTTTGGTTTCTCTGTTAACAACACTCTTTTTGCCAACAATGCAATATTTATGCTGAGTGTCACAGTGAAGAGTTGCAATTCTCTTTGAAAAAAGAAATAGTACATCTTATCTTTTTTATTGCAAAGCATCTTTAAATCTTCAACACCGGTTTCGGTAAACAAGCCATCATCATCTCTGCCCCATATCTACTATATTTCTTTAAGGCCAGTCCTAGCCTGGAGTGTTGCAAAAACACTGTAAAGCAAATTTGGACCACTCTCGGAGTCAGGGAGGCTGGTGCATGTGACACGATGGGGGTTAGGATATGGCATGCATTGTCGCCACCAATCCTACCCCTCCTGGGCCCTATCCTTGTTTCACCCTCCTTCAGCCTAGACACACTCTCACTACCCTCTCCCACCACGTGTTGCCCAGCACAAACCAATCTTGCTCTGTGAGGGCAGGGACAGGATCCAGCAGTGGCAAGCCAACGCACATCCTTGTGCTGGCATAGCCTGCTCCTGAGTAGACACAAATTTACTTTGTGGCACATTTGCAACATTTGGGAATCATAAGTCATTTGGGAATCATAAATCATTTGCCAACATAAGTCAAGGTGTGGATCGGGCTTCCTCTGTGAGTAATTAATGATGCTGTCAGCATACTTTTGCTTAATTCCTTACCAATGAAACAGTGAACGATTATTTTTTTCAAAATGAAAGCAGAGCATTTGATGGGCTATCCCCTCTCCCCCATGCCTTTAGCCCTGAATGAATGCATGAGTAAACAAATGTATATTGACAAGTACTTTAGTTTGGGCAAATTTAGAGTTAACGAATGTATGAAAACAGCCCCTAACCAACCTGAAACATTTACTGATTGTCATTCTTTAGACATGGATTCCTTCCTCTCTTTCAGGCAGGTGGTGATGTTTTTTAATTGCCAACAACACTATTAAGAATGGCCTTTGTTTCACTATATTCCATACTTCTCAGCAAGGATTCTGGAGGACTTACATCAAATATTTAAACACCAACACAACTCCCTTCCCATCAACAATAACAAAAGCACAACAGCTCAAAACAATACAGTCCAGAGACAAAATTGAAAAATGTGAAAAATTTCAAAAAGGAGGGTCTTCAATGACATAAAACATACAGAGAGGGGGCCAGCCACACTTCCAAGGACAGAATATTCCACAGTGTGGATGCCACCACTGAGAAAACGGTCTCATTGGTCAGTACTGTCTGAATCTTCTGTGTAGGAACCTACAAGACGTCTTATAGGATCAGAGGCGGATCTAAGGGGGGGCAAATCTGTAAGTTTTGCAAGAAGCCTTACCTTGCAGTGGAAAACACTCCTCTCCTGCACTGTTCTAGCCAATCCTTACAGGGAACAGCAACATCTTGGTGTTGCTTACTGGCTACAGCAGCAAGGGAGAGGAGGGATTTACATAACAGGGTAAGGCTTCTTGCAAAACTTACAGATTTGCAAGATCCGCCTCTGTATAGGATAGACAGGTTCACTGGGGAGAAAGCGGTCTTTTCTATTTCTTCATCTTGAGCCATTTAGGGTTTGAAAGGCAATAACCTACCAGCCTATTGAATTGTGTGTTTTCACAGGCAGCCACAAACAGGCAGCCATTGCAGCTTGAATTAAGAGCTTCAGCACAGTCATAAAGCATCACCCCTCTGAAATCTCTTTCCTCCGCGCTCTGCATCAGTTGATGTTTCTGAACAGAGGCAGCCTTCTATTAGAGGCAGCCCTGCAAAGAATGTGTTACAATACTCTAACCAGGATGTGACTAATGTATGATCAGCAATGACGGCTAGTGCTAGGGCAGCACTATTCCTGCGTTTGATAGACAATGGAGCTCAATTACTTCTCAAAGAGTACCCAGGAAATCCCAGGGTTGAACTTGGATGTTTCCAGGTGTGCTCCAATAGCCTGTTCAGCAGGTGATTATGTGATGTGAGTTCAAGCAGCAAGGGAATCTTGAAGTTCATTTCCTTTATCCTGCATTATATAGAGCCCCAAGCTTCAGACATAGTCAAGCATTATTCAGTCTAAAGTAGTGGTTCCCAAATTGTGGGTTAGTCCCCACCAGTGGGTTGCAAGCCAATTTCAGGCAGGTTGCAAAGCACCTAGAGCAGCCATTTTGAAAATATAGGGATGCTGGAAAGGGGGAGGGTTGTGTGGTTGTTCGGCTTGTGTCAAGGTTGTAAATAGGCTTTTTTCCTTTCTGATCCACTTTGCAATTGGAAAATAGCTGAGAAATAACCCAACTTATTGCTGCATTCTCGGGAAAGCCACACGCTCTGACATCACAATGATGGCACTTCCAGCCATGACATCACTTCCAGTCGATCCCGGACAGATTGTCATTCTAAAAAGTTTGAGAACCACCGATCTAAAGCAAATGCAGTCCAAGAGATTTCAGGCAGGAGTGGCAACAATGGGCTGTGAGGTCAGAGCAGTAGCTCTGGATTTTCCACCCCAGCATTTGCTGCCAGCAGGGCAATGTGATGCGGACGTGGAAACACTTCAAGAGATGCACCAGATGCCTACGGAGAGTGAGCACCACCACGTACTCCAGGGACCATGTGAAGATGATGACTCAAAGCACTGTTCGGTTCAGCTGGCAGGAATCTTGCTTCTGCCACTTCTGAAGCCTCTGGCTGGAGCTGCTGGAACAGATGGGAGGAAGGAGCAGGGGAGCCATCCTGGCTCACAGACTGTGAAAAGTGCCTTCTCAGCACGCCGGATCTCAGATGAAAGTGAGGCTGGGGACATTTTCTGAACTGGGACAATCCGCGTCTGCTGTCAAGAGTCAAAACGGGTCAGCCGCTGTTTGTTTTTAATGTATTAATAAGAAATATTGGCCTTCCCCTAAAACCTCAGGCACTTTTATTAGCGAAGGCAGCTGCGTCTGGAGCTTAAAAAAAAGAAAAAAGAAATGGAGTTTTGGTTCCTGAGGAGGTACAGTCAGGGCTGGCCTTAAGCCAATGTGACCAAGGTCATCACATTGGGCTCCGCACCAGTGCTGTGAGCATACTGCATGCTGCAGCAGCCAGGATCTTTGTGAGCTGTAGGTCAACGGGGGAGCAGAGCAGCTTTAGCTTGGGCCCTCCCACCTCACCCTGCCTCCCAACTGCTCAAAATGGGGCTCCTGGAGCTGTTGGTGGTGATCAATCAATCAATCAATCAATCAATCAATCAATCAATCAATCAATCAATCAATCAATCAATCA
>JAJKFI010037212.1:0-31902 GCA_029204185.1 Lerista edwardsae
GTCTGGATTGGCAGAGGGCTCCTCCTCCATATTCTAACCCCCTTCCCGGACCATACAGATTTGTGTCATCTACATAGCTTGTGTGGATCCCAGAAGCCCCATAGGGCAGGCTGGGGCGTTACTTGAGGTAAAGGGAACGATATCCCCTTACTCCGAGGAGACCTCCAGCCGCCTCCTAACCTGTACCGGATGCAGCACACGTTATGTAGTCTGGCTGTGCCAGTACAGGTTCTGCTTGGGCTGCCCAATGCAAATCGGCACCTGCCTCCTCTGCCTTGAATGGTCCCCAACAGCCTTAGTTAAGTCACTCCTTCTCAAGCTCAGCTTCTCAACTGCAATATGGGGATAATGATACTTTTCGTAAGGTTCATACACTTGAAGTGCTTTGCATATCCAAGTGCTGTGTGTATGTTAAGTATTTCAGCTTTAATTTGGTGTGTTTTATAAAACTGTTCTTTTCATCATCCAGAACCGTTTCCAGTGTTCTGATGCACTTTTGTTATTGTAAGTAGAATTTCATTGTTAAGATATTGTTATATGATTTTGTGAAAAGTTGTTAGGCCAAAGTGTGGCATACTTATACTTAATGACTAAAAATTAATATAAAAAAATAGAACACTGAGAGCGCAATCCTAACCTAGAGTTAGGCCACCAAAGTCTGGCCGGCACAAGGGCCACCGTAAAGCGTGCTCGGACCAGGGGGTCAGGGAGGGTGGCACATGTCTGTGCGCTGGCCTCTGACTCTGAGAGTGGTCGAAACATACTTTACAGTGTCCCTTTTGCCAGCCAAACTTTGCTGGCCTAACTGTGCTGGACTAACTCCAGGTTAGGATTGGGTTCTGAATTATTTCCTGTTAAATACTGGGAAGTCCAAGGGAATAGCTCCGATGACTTACCCATTGGAGCTTCCACTCTTCCATGTTCAAAGACTCCTTTCCTTCTGTTTTGCAAAATGCTTGTTATCTTTAAGCCAAGCCAAACCTGCAGGCAGCTGTGTGACTCATGGAAAGCGGCAGAAGCCTGCACCCCAACTCCAATTGGGACAGAAGCCACAGGAACACAGGAACAGAAGCCCCTGGGAGGTAACTCAGCACAGAGGCTGCTGAGTGACAGGCAATGCCTAGTCAAGGCCACAGGGTCAGAGGTCAGCATTGGGCATGTCTGATGACTCAGCAGTTGTGTGCCTGCATGGAGCTGAGCTAGCAGCCTTTCTGTGCCTCTGCAAGGGGCCTGGCTTCTTTCCTCCTAGATTGACGCTCTGCTCCTGAAACCTACCACTATTAGAGCGCAATCCTAACCTGCGCTGAAAGAGGCAGGCCAGCAGGCACCTGTGCTATGCCTGCCTGCACAGGTGAGGGGCAAGCTTGGACGCAACTTGGAGTAAGGGGATTTTAGTCCCCTTACCCTCTGTTGCCCGCCAGCCAGCCCAATAGCCTGATGTGGGTTCAAATCTGAGCGGCCCATGAATTGTTGTTGTTGTTGTTGTTGTTGTTGTTGTTGTTGTTGTTGTTGTTGTTAATAATAATAATAATAATAATAATAATAATAATAATAATAATAATAGAATTTATATCCTGCCTTTCTGCCTCATGGGTACCCAAGGTGGCTTACAACATAAAAACAATATTAAAATAACAATACAAAATGCAACAGTTAAAACCATATTAAAACAATTTGAAATGGACAGACCCCGTGGATCCCATAGTTGTAGTTTAAAATGCCAGCTAGCATGTCAGCAGTTAAAAGCTTGTTTAAATAAAAAGGTTTTCAGGCCCTGCCGAAAGATTGTCAAAGAGGGAGCAGTTCTTAATTCTAAGGGGAGGGTATTCCACAGTCGTGGGGCCACCACTGAGAAGGCCCTATTCCTGGCCGCCATCCCTCTCACCTCTCCTGGTGGTGGCACAGTCAGAAAGGCCCCCCCCCCCAGATGACCTAAGAGTAAGGGTAGGATTGTATGTAAGGCTGATCGAGCCAGGGCTGGGGGTTAGGCTGTGGCCTAGGTCACCCAGGCTGGTCCTACCCCCTCCCGGGTCCAATCTGCCTCCAGGACCGCCCTTCCTCTGCCCAGAACTGCCTCCATTAAACCCTGCCATGAACATGCTTTGTGGCATGTTCACGACTCTCAGGAGATGGCATAAAGGACTTGGGATGGCTCAAGGGAGGTTAGGATTGGGCTGCCCAACTATTAATGGACAATGTGCCTGTAGCCAACCCAGATACTAGCCTGGACCACAGAATGGCTCGATCACAAGCACAAGCCTTGTCTTCTTTTCTGGTAAGATTGTGACTCGCTACCTGGGACTGGTAAGGTGTTACATGAGGCCAAAACTATCAGCACCCACTGATCTGCATCTTATTTAGAATTTAGTATTAATTGTAATGGAACAAGACCTTGCTCGGGCTGTTTAACAATGTGTGCTTTTCCATAGCTCACATCACACTCAACAGCACACCAATACCTTTTAGTTATGCGTCTGTCTCCTCATTTGCTTTCTAGTCAAACTGGCAAAGCCTTTTTCTGCATAACTTTTCACTCTGCACACTGCACACTGCACAACGCAGGTAGAAAAACATACAGCAAAGCGCAACACTTGTTCTTCCCGAGAGCAAACATGCAGTGCAAATTCATGCTGCGAGGACTCGCAAAGCTTCTTAGGCTTATGTGCAGGTGTGAAAATTGTTGTGGTATCCTGCGAAAGCAGACTTTAGACAATCGCTGTATTAGCTAGGCCCATAATTAAAATCATTTGGGGGGAAAATGAGCAGCTTCTGAAACTGGTGCTTAGTCTCCCTCTAGGAAGACATAAAGAAGATGGCTCAGGCTTTAATCAAAAGAGCAGCAAGGAGCGGAAAAGTTTCTACGTGAATGCTTGAATTGTATTACCATCGAATTGCTAAAAGGCCTGCCTGCATTACAGCTAGTTAAAGGTGCATGTAATTGTGTGCAGACTTACATCATTGTTATGTAGGCTTGTGCATGCATGAAGGCTGGAATCCTGAGCACACTGATTTGTAAGTTAAGACACTCTTCTAAGAAAATATGTTGAGACTTGGGCCCTCTATTTCTGCGAGTGCAATCCTAACCTGGAGTTAGGCCGGCACAGTTTGGACTCTTGGAGTCAGTGAGGATGGCACATGTCTGTGTGCTGGAATGGCCACTCCAAGAGTGGTCCAAATGCGCTTTACGGTGGCCCTTGTGCCAAACTTTGCTGGTCTAACTCTGCTGGCCTAACTCCAGGTTAGGATTGCACTCTCAGTCTCTTGCTCACATCCTCCTACTCCCCCCCCCCAGTTTGAAATTGTACCACCAAAAAGGAAATATTTACTTCCAGTCATTGGAAGGCACAGTACCCAAATCCTGAATATTTAATAGAAAATAAAATGATATTTATTTTTAAGTGCATTCTACCTTCAGCACAACTGCATCCTCACAACAAATCTATTGCGTTGCCCTGACATGGTTACTGCAAAGGTTTTTCCTGTGCTGTCCCAAGGGCCCAATTGATTTATCTGCCAGAAGCCTAAAGCCCCAAAATAAGATAGCTTTGAGTTTACAGAGGTCATTTTTCATTGTCTAAATAAAAATTTCTAAACAAAAATCTCTCATCCTGTTAACCGCAGGGTCCTTATCTCCCCAGAGGCTACAGAAACCTGAAAGAAGCCATTTCAATTCTTTTATGAAGAAAGATAAAAGCAAGTTTTCGATTAGAAAGCCAAGGAAAGCTGCCTTATTAAATGGTGGTAACAGTAACTAGTCAAGAAGGCAAAACTGTTCAGGTAGGAGGTGGAGGGACAGAATCATTATGCACAAAGCATACATAAGTCAGCCTCAACAATCTGAATTGGTGATGTTTGGAAAGAGAAACAGAAAGAGAGAGAGAAGGAAGTGCAAATGGCTTTCTGCTTAGCTGGTGGTGGCTGTTCATTCTTAACTTACAAATGCCCTCAAATCTTGCTTTATCTGGCATGTTTTCTCAATGACTTTTGAATTGTTTTATCAACTCATATTAACAGTATGTTGCAATATTTCCATATCTCCTGCCATCTTCGCTGATTTATCATCGTACAGAGGACTAAGCAGCTCTGGCAAGGTGAGATGGTGGCATGTTAGTTCTGCGGCAGAACAATAGCTTTGGCTGGGCGAAGCTCAAAGCAGCTGTATTTGAAGCTATTTGATATTCCACACCGTTGATAAAGCCGGATAAACCAATGCATTAATTGCAAATTCATTGGGAAAGTATCCAAAGCTTAAGAAGCAATGGAGCTTCACTCTCTGGGGAAATGTCTATAGCTTGCTTACTAAACCTGTGAGATTGTATGTGGCTGGTCAGAGTTACATGGATAAATTCAGGGTTTAGATTAAACTTTATACCCTGTAAATATATGTATATAAAGAAAACCCATTGGGCCAAAATGTAGTGCGGAGTACAAAAACAAACAAACCCCAAAACCAAAACCAAAAACCAGACAGACAAAAGTTCTCCATTCACAGAATTCCTTCTCCAGGCTTAGGTTTCACTTCTTGAAGTTGACATGTGAATTCTGAGTACATGAACATGCCCATATCCAAGAAATCTAGTATGTTCAACTTGGTCAGAGATTGAAAATATTAAGAAGCAATTAGGCCTCAGTCAAGATTGAATGAAACAATAATGCAGAGCAGAAGAGGAGGAAATATCCAAAAGGAAAAGGATAGTTTCAATATCCAAAAGGAAAAGGATAGTTTCAAAAGGATAGTTTCAACCCCATAACATGTATTTTCATTTGTTTATTTTTCAATCAACTTTTGTCTAACAGCTGTCTCCCCACTGAAGCTGCTATAGTTCAGGAGTTAGGATCGTCCTCTCCAATGTGAATCTGCCTCTCTGTGTTCCTAGTTCAACATGCTAAGCACATCATACTGGCTGTCCAACCAAACATGATGTGAGAGACCTGTAACTGGATCTCCTAATGTTGTCTTTAAAAGCAGCTCTGCTTTTGTGGTTAGAAACAAGGATACCTGGCAGGCAGGTAATGGAAATCCTGGCCATTCAAGGATTGTGGAGAGAGAAATCTCACACATTGTTCATTCTGCTGAACCTAGATCTTGTCTTATATTCAGGTTTACGTTTCTGGCTGCCACTGCAGATCCCACCTGTTCTTCCAATCTGAAACTGGTTCAAGGGTATGAAGAGGAACTTCCACACTTCTCAATTATGGTTCATTATCTGTTTTAGCTTGCTCTCTTCTTGGCAATGCGTATTTTGAAGACTACATGTAAAATGTCTGGCTTTCAGACTGTTGTGGTAATGAAGCTGCCTTGAATTACTCATATATCTAGTTACAGTTTCTGGATTGATTAGAGGTACTCAACAATTCTGATACCATTAAAAGTGGAAATGCTTTTTTTTTTTTGGGGGGGGGCAAGGCCAGGGCAGTGCCATTCCTACAGGGGGACAAAGCACTAAGTTTTGCAGGAGCCTGAGCTTCTGTGTAAAATTGTCCCTCGCCCTTGCCTCCAGAGCCATTTGTGGCTTGCTGCGAATGGCTCTGGAAGTGAGGGGAAGGGACTGCATAACACAGGCTCCTGCAAAACAGGTAGGGCAATCCTAACTTGCACTGGAATAGGCAGGCCGGCTTGCCTGTGCTGTATCCAATGCACGTTCATTGCCTCTGGAACCCACTGGGGCAAGGGGATGTTTGTCCCCTTATCCAGGGGTAAGCTCCAGCCACCCTGATGGGCCTGCTTGGATCTGCGCCTGCTGTTCAGCATGCTGTGGCAGCCTGAATTGAACCCACGCAGTACAGGGACAGGGGGTTGGATGCTGCCTAATGGGTTGGATGGTTGGGGTTGGATGGTTGGGGGTTGGATGCTGCCTAATGCATCCAATCTCCATCCCCTCCCTGGGCTGCCCCGCCTATAGGACTGCCTCCCCCTGCCTTCCCCCACCCAGAAAAGCCCCTGCGCCGGCCCCAGCGATGGGATCTTCAAACGACTTGGGGGAACGGAGGGCGGGACTTAGACGGGACTACCGTTTGATTGGCAGCCCGTCCATGCACTTTCGCTTTCGTTCCGCTCGCCCCGTGGCCGTCCCTGGCCTCGGAGGGGGCGCCTGCTCGCCTGGGGGGGAAAGGCGCCCCCTCCGAGGCCAGGGACAGCCGCGGGACGAGCGGAACGAAAGAGGAAGTGCACGGACGGGCTGCCAATCAAATGGTAGTCCCGCCTAAGTCCCGCCCTCCGTTCTCCCAGGTCGTTTGTAGATCCCATTGCTGGCCGGCCCAACTCACTTACCGGCTCACCGGCCAGTTGCTCTGGTGCAACTGTGTTGACACAGCTGCCTGCATCGACACAGCATGCCTTGCCCTGGCACGAAAAGCGTTGGGCCAACACAACACACATGCATTGGCCCAAGGGCATTCTTGGATTGCGCCCTTTGTGTTTCCCTCCCCCCCATAGGAGTACCACTGGGGCAAGGGAGGGTACTCTTTAGATTGTATCCCTCTTTTTAAACTTTGACTTATTTTTAGTGTGGAGAATCCTAAATATATTGCTTTATTGCTAGCAAATATTGCTAACACAGTGCGTAAATGTAAAGCTTCCCCCCTTCTGTGTTTTATGTCTCTTAATGTCTTTAACAGGACTACCTTGTACTGGAACAAATGTTTGTTTCTCTTGCTGTAATTCACCCTCAGGGTTGCTCTCTGGGGCTTTTCACCAAATCCAAGAAAATAAAGTTTTAAGCCCATGAGGATTTCTTCTGTAATACAAGATATTGATCATGGCATTGTTTTCAGCTACAGCTTGCTTCTGTAGTCTTGATTTTTTAACCATGCACCGTGTGCCATAGCTGCATAGTGTTTGAACATTTGTGTGCCTGTGTATATAGCGTGTGTGTCAACAGTGGTTGAACAACTAGTTTTCAATATTCCTTATTGCTAGCCTTTAGAGAAAGGCATAATCATATTTGATATACAAACATGCATGCAACATACATGCATGCACACACATTGCACATATAAGGGCTCTATATATGTATGCATTTGCCTGCACATTTCCATCAAGGCTTCTGTCCAATGATTGGCTTCCACACGTCACTGACAGCATGGGTTATTATGATGCGGCTCATCTGAGTTTTTGGAAAGTAGGTACAGTGCCTACAGGGGGCAATGTCCAGGAGGCAGAGGTCTCAGAAGATAACCTGTCTCTGACATTACTTTGTCCTCTTTGACCCGTGCGGCTTCCTCCCTCCCTCTCTCCTCCAAGCATGCAGACCTCTCTCCAGCAACTCTGACTCGCTGTATGGAGCCCACCAAGCCATTGGTCTTTCACACCCATTCAAAAGGGTGATTTCCTGTTTCAAGGTTATAAAACTCTACAGCCAACCCAAAAAGATGAAAAAGCTAATGAACTGTGAGTATTTTTTTTAAACCTTTGACTTTCTCTGCTCCTGTTATATTCTTAGCCGCAGTCTAGCAGGGGTTGATGGGTTGCTTCAGGAAAAAAGGAGCTTCCCCTTTATAACTCTTAAATAGAGATGCCTAGATCCTTTTTTCATCATGTTAGCATCTTACTGGCACTAATGTGACAATTACCAAGATTGCCACCTACTGTCATCCAACTGCCCCTACATTACTGATGTGGCTTGGAAGCTGGGCATATAGGCATGGCCTTACAGTAACTGCAATGCAAAGGTACTGCATGAACTGGCCTTATATCCTTCATTGCTGCAGTCCAAGCATGAAGCAAGTGAAAGATTATGTAGTTCTTATGAACTGTGATATCTGTAAGCAATTTCTAACATCCACATTGTCAAGTGAAATGGAAACTAAACAGTAATTTTACCTGATAAATACGACAATTCCTTCTACAAGTAAGGTTTCTTAACCGCTCTTTCTGTTTCACCCAGTGGTGTTCCTACAAGGGGGGCAAAATGCTAAGGGTGCAATCCTAACCTGGAGTTAGGCCGGCCCAGTTAGGCCAGCAAAGTTTGGTTTGCACAAGGTTCAGCAGTGAAGTATGTTTGGACCACTCCTGGAGTCAGAGAAGCCAGCACACAGATGTGCACCATCCTCTCTAAGTCCGAGAGTGGTCCAAACGTGCTTTATGGTGTCCCTTGTGCCGGCCAAGCTTTGCTGCTGGCCTAACTCCAGGTTAGGATTGTGTTCTGTTACAGGTGCTCCTGTGTAATGTGGAACTTCCCCATTGCTGCTCGGAGAGCCGACTCTGAGGCTTTGATCTCCAAGTCACATATGACTGGAGGCAAGGTTGGAGGGGCCACGTTACACAGAAGTTCAGGCTCCTGCAACACTTATATTAGCATTTTGCCCCCCTATAGGAACGCCACCGGTTCCATCACTCTAACTTGACTGAAGGGGTGTGGAGCTGGCACAGTTGACTCCTCAGACCTTGTCCTGGGGCGGAGCCTCAGCTGGGTCCACGACTGCCTGATCCTAACAGTTCGTTAATGCTTGCCTGCTAGCACTGATCAATCCACAGTGTCACTTCTGCTCTTTTGATCCACAAAAAGTAGTTCAGCCTCTCAGGGGGTGAGAATCTTTTCCCAGACTTCTTTTCACCCTAACCTGGAAAATGTCTTCAACCGAGGACTCCTCTTCAACAATGAGAATTTGGGAGGGAAACCCCACAGATATCCATATCTTCAAAGGAAGATGTCTTTAAAAATGCAGCGTTCTTCAAAGTGGGGAACACCACCTTCAGCAATCTGGAGTTCTTTAAAGTGGAAGCCCACCAGCACTGTGTGTTCTCTGAGGACTTATTCCCCAAGTGGGCTGAAAACTTGGAAAACAGCAAACTTCCCCCAGTCGTGTCCCATACCACTTTTTAGGCTATTTTTTTTCTCCCTTCTGAAAACATCTTTCATTTTCTGTGAATTTTTTTTCCTGACAGAAAGGACTTGCTGAATGCACATGCCTTTCTCCTCTGTTAAAAAGGTAAAGGTTTCCCCACAACCGAATGGTCTAGTCGTGGCCGACTGTAGGGGGCAGTGCACATCTCTGTTTCTAAGCCGAAGACCCAGCGTTTGTCCAAGGACAAGTTTCCATGGTCATGTGGCCGGCATGACTATATGCCGTAGCGCACGGAACACTGTTACTTTCCCACCGAAGTGGTCCCTATTTATCTACTTGCATTTAGGTGCTTTTGAACTGCTAGGTTGGCAGGAGCTGGGACAAGCAACAGGAGCTCACTCCATCACATGGTCTCGAACTCCCAACCTTCCGGTCAGAAAGCTCAGCAACAGCAGATTAACTTGCTGTGCCACCATGTCTCCTCTGTTACCAGATGTTATTTCAGGATCTGCCCAGGCTTCCCACTTTCCAAGGTGTCTGTCTGGGAGAACCCTTGTCTGTAAAAAACATTCAAGGCTAATTTCTGCACTTCTCATAGTGTCCCACAATTAGGAATTTGGATCATGGAGGGGTGGAGCTATAGCTGGGCTTCCCCAGCTACAGTGTTACCATGGGTTAACACGGTCAGCTATGGCCAATACAGTCAGCACCTGATGGGTACTCAGAACCCTGCTATGAGTCTGTGCAATCTTGGCTGCTCCCAGACCAGCCCTTTCTTCTGGAACTGCCATCTGTCCACTAGCTGTTAATGGAAGATCTAGATAATGTCATCGCCATTATATTCTGTGTTGTCCTCCCATTTCCCCCCCCCCAATTTGATCTATTACGAATTGTTTGGTTTGCATTTTGGAATGCAATCAACTACTAAAGGGCAATCAACTACTAAAGCCAAAGCACCGCTATAGAGACACAGCCTAACCCAAAAAGAACCTTGCCCTTCTGACAATACTGGCACCAAACGTATTTCTGTGTAAATGTATGTGGAATATCACCTGTGGAGAAGGACATTGATGGGGTGGTATGGAGAATACAGCACTATATCAAGTGTCATGTGGATCTATCATTGTCATGCTCCTTTTGCCTGATAGTGGCAGTACCTCGGCAGCATTACAGGTGTTTCTCCTAAGGCAGAAACAAACTATGTTTGAACTCCTTGCCACAGGAGGTGGTGATGGCATCGGGCCCAGGCACCTTTAAAAGGGGATTGGACAGATTTCTGGAGGAAAAGTCCATCGTGGGCTATAGGCCATGATGGGTTGTGCAACCTCCTTACATTAGTAGTAGGCTACTTCAGACTGTCAGGTGCAAGGGAGTGGCAACAGGATCTTGTTATCTCGTATGTCTCGTGTCATCTTGTTGTCTCGTAGGCTCTCTGAAGCATCTGGTGGGCCACTGTGAGTTACAGGAAGCTAGACTAGATGGGCCTGATCCAGCAGGGCTCTCTTATGTTCTTGTGTTCATGTGGGAGCTGGCCTCCTGTAGCATTCAGTCAGGTGAAGATCTTACCCTGCCTTCACAACCAATCAGAATTGCCAGCTAAAGGGTTTCATTGGCTTCCCTACATGGCTGGATGCTACAGAAACCATTTCCCCAAATAATAAGGGTTCGGATGGCTACCACGTAGGGTCTACATGTACCTAGCAACCTAATGGTAAAAGATTATCTGGGAGCCACAGAGTGTGCATTACCATGCAACAATGAGCCACTTGCCTTTAAAACCACCCAAGGCTAGATATACTAGACACACTCTACTGTTCCAACCCAAAAGGAAAACAAGATGACTCTATGTTTCCTGAATCCTCTCCCAATTATATTTCATTTAATAACACTCAGTTTAAAAAAAAAATCCGTTGGCAGGGGAAATGAAACGACATGATTTTATGGGATCATTCATCAAGAACTAATTGAAGCTTTCACACAGTTTAGTGCTGATAAAATGCTGGTAACAATAAACAATAACAAAATTTGCCAGAGAAGGATTTGTTTTGCCGTGATGAAAATGGTTCACTTTCATCCTGGGGATTCCTGGTGAAAAAGAGTCTCCAATTTAAAAAGGGATAAGCACAAGCTCCTCTGCATAATGACAGGAGGGAAGCTGTGTCAAATGTATTAGTATTGCTCCAGTGGAGCCATTCTCATTGTAAGCGTTTGCTATTGTGTGTGACTGAGGGAGGATGCACAGCCACCAAGAGGAGATTAAAAAAAAAAAAAGAAACTTGGATTACTTAAAAAAAATCCAGTTCTCATGTAGTTTTAACCAGAAAGGAAAGTAAATTATAGTTTTACAGGTTGTTGTTGTTTTATTTGCAATATATCACCTAAATGTGCTTTAAACCTTTCCTCTTCTGTTCCATAGCAAGTCCGCGTTACTCTAGGATTATTGGCTTTTTCAAGCACTTCCTGCAAAGATGATGTGTCACTCCCTGAAGCTTCAAAATGAGATGCACTTAATGCTTCTTTATTGGAATATTCTACTGCTGTGGTTCTCAAACTTTTTAGCACTGGGACCCTCCGGAAGTCATGTCATGGCTGGAAGTGCCCTCATTGTGATGCCAGAGCCTCCTGCTTTCCTGATAATGCTGTAATAATTTCGGTTATTTCTCAGCCATTTTCCAATAGCAAAGTGAATCAGAAAGAAAAAAGCCTATGTACAACCTTGACACATGCAAAACAACCACACAGTGCTCCTCCTTTCCAGCATCCCATCGTCCCACATTTTCAAGATGGCTGTTTTCGGTGCTTTGCGACCCACCTGAAATTGGTTCGTGACCCACTGGGAATTATTTCTATGGCTAGGAAGTGGCATTGTGTGTTTGAGGCGTTTTATTCAGAAGAACAATTTTTTTGTTTTGCTTGTGCATCCATTTAGACCATAGTATTTCTGTGTATTGATCCACATTTAAAGACCCAGAGACCTGACTTATAAATCACAGGAGGAGCCCTGAAGTCTCAGCCGAAAGCAACATCTATTCCAGCATCCTGCTTTTATTTCTACAGTTTCTACTCTGGTATATGAAACCAGCCAGGGTGCTGTCATGTCACTGCTTTTCTATCCCCTTTTAAAAGCCCGGGCCAGCATAATATGGTATGGGCTGATGCCTGATTACGGAACTTCCTTTCCTGTTCAAAATACTACACATTTGCTATGGCATAGAGTGCCTGTTTATTTCTGACCTTTGTTCCCTAGTCCAAATGAAGGCATGATGCAACTATGTTGCAACTATGATGCAACTATGTACTTTGTGTTGAAAAGCGGTATATAAATACTAGTGATTGATTGATTGATTGATGTTGTTAAAGTTACACTGTCCAGCTATGGTCAGTGTCTGGGTGCCTCAAAATCTCTTGTACGCTGCCTTGATGTCACAGTGGAAGAAAGTGCAATATAAATTAATGTGTAGAGCTCTGGCTAGGTTTCTGTTTCATAGAATTCGCAACACCTCGAATGACAAGTTGTCCCTTTTCAAGATTCACAAATACTTTTCAGAAACAGGATTCTGATTTCAGTTTCTAAAAGTGAAAATCATATTCTTGGGTCTGTATCAATGCCTGGGATTAGATACTAAAAGCACAGTCCTAACCTTGTGCTCCACCAGCTCAGCGGCTGCTGTGCCAGTCTAGAGTGTTGCAGACATGTCACAAAGCATGTTTGCAATTGCTTGGGAGTAAGCTGCACTGGCGGGAAGATCTGGGCTGCCCCACTAGCATCAGATCTCAACCAGTAGCCCCTGGAGCAAGCTGGGTCTGTGCTGAGCAACGGCGGGGTTGGAGTGTTTATGGGTGGGGGATGGAATAGGAGCTGCCAGGAGGGGAGCAGGATCAATGAAACAGGTTTGTGCTCTATCCAGTGCCCACTTCCAGAACCTTTTCACCCAATATGATCTTTCAGATTTGCACTGGAAGCCTCATTGGGCAGGCTTGGGCTTCAGACAGGGTAAGGAGGCCAATGTCCACATACCTTGAGTAGACCTCCAGCCTACTCCTTCCCAGCACAGGACATGAACTGCTCAGTCTCACTGCACCAGCGCTGGTTAGGATAGGGATGTAAGGCTCAAATCCTATATGTGTTTACATGGGAATAAGCCCCATTGTATTTCTAAGTAGACACATATAGGACTGAGTTGTAATTTTGAGAAGTGCTTGTGTACCTACACAGCATCTTTCCCATGTTTTTCAGTAGTTGATTAGGCTAAAAATGATTAATACATAACTATATGTTTGAAGTTAAGTATGTACATAAATATTTGGGTGAATCATACTTTATGACAGAAGTAAGCCATAGAAACAAACTGAGAGCGCAATCCCAAACTGGAGTTAGGCTGGCATAAGCTAAACCAGCAAGTTTGGCCAGCACAAGGGACACCATAAAGCATGTTTGGACTACTCTCGGAGTCAGGGAGGATGGCTCACGTCTGTGTGTTGGCCTCTCTGATTCCGAGAGTGGTCCAAAAATACTTTACAGTGGTAACTTGTGTTGGCCAAACTTTGCTGGCTTAGCTTATGCCAGCCTAACTCAGTTTAGGATTGCGCCCTGGATGTGTTTCAGTTAACATCAGTTATCTCTTTGTACAGAAAGCTATCTAAAATGTAGTCATTGTTGCACTAATAACACTTGTCTAGGGAATGGGAGACATCTCAACGAACTACGTTATGCATATCGGTGTATTTAATATGTAGAAATGAAATCTCAGAAATAGATGCTATGCATAGGGGCAAGATGTAGAAACATCTTTGTGGATTATGAAATAGAAGTATTGGAAAACATTTTAATTATGGCAGAGTAAATTACATAAGAGGCATCTTATGTATCTTTGAGGCAGCCTTTTTTTTCTGAACACTTTGATCATACCATTCTAGGTTAATCATAATGAGAAGCATTTAAGAAGCAGCTCTTCAGGACCATGGTCAGCACAGGCAACCAATTCCCTTTCAATGGGACTTGCGTCTGTATAGACATGTGTATGCTTGAACTGTCACTTTTTCTTTCGATTACTGTATTTTAATATGCTCTTATACTGTCGCTATGTTTGTTTTGATTAATATTGTCAAGTGACAAGATAAACATATTTTAAATATATAAGTTCTGCTATTTAGTTTTTGTTGATATCCAAACAAACATACCCATATTCAAGCCAGTATTTATGGAAGTAGTCATATTGAAGCTAATGTGGAATTTGATGGTATTTAAAGCTGAGGACCATCTTGAAACATCAATCTGAGTCGTCTTGACAGATAGTGCTGTTTTTTTTTGTTGTTGTTGTTTTTGTAAGTTTGCAGTTTAGTGAGTAGAAGTTGATTTCTCATTAGGCCAATGATTGCTTAGCTTTTAAATAAAAAGGGGAAGCAAATAACTGTATCAAGTTTATACTTAAGTTCTGTAGTGCAATTGGGTACTACCCAAGAATGGTTACCCAATCCTATTATTACTGACAGCACAATCCTAGACCCCCCCCCCCTTTGCGCCGGCGCTGAGCTGTTGTGCCGGCCAAACGCCGTCGCAAATGTGCCATAAAGTGCGTCCGCGTCTGCACTATGGTGCTCGGCTGGCACAAGCATCAGCCATGTGCCAGTCAAGTGCCTGTGTTGCTCAATCGGCACAGGGCCTCCGCAAGGGCATTCCAGAAGCATTCGGGGGGCATAACTGAGCGGCACAGTGGGCGGAAATGGCGGTTGTGACACAGGACGGCCATAGTGCCATATCCTAATGCCGGTTCCCAACCGATTTGGGCCGCTCCTGTGCACATTCCTCTGCACCTGCTATTTTGCTGGCGCAGATCCGAACAGGCTCATAGGGGTGACTGGGGCTTACACAGGTGTAAGGGGAAAACCTCCTCTTGTCCTGGACATTGCTGCTGCTGCCTCCTAATGGGCCTTGGGATATGGCCCTGCTATGTTGGCCTTACTAGGCCAGCATAAGGTAGGATTGCGCTCTGTGCTCTGAGACATGTATAATATGTGCAGTTGGAGGAACTGAACCTTTGTGCAGAATCCTTTTTGCAACTAGCTTGTGACACACTACATCAGAGCTTTACACATTACTCCATACCATAGAATCATAGAGTTGAAAGGTCACCCTCCTGCCTGTAGCAGGAAATCCTCCTAGAGCATCTCCAGCAGGTGCCTGTCAAGCCTCTGCTTAAAGGTCTCCAGTGAGGGAGAATCCACCACCTCTCTCAGTAATCTGTTCCACTGTCGAATTGCCCTTATTGTCAAGAAATTCTTCCTGATGTCCAACTGGAATCTCCTCTCTTGCAGTTCGTACCCATTGGACCTAGTTCTACTGTCAGAGGCAGGTGAGAACAGATTTGTCTCTTCTTCCATATGACAGCCCTTCAGGCATTTGAAGAGTGCTATCATATCTCCTCTCAGCCTTCTCTTCTCTAGGTGACATACCAAGTTCCCTCAACCTTTCCTCCTAAGACTTGTTTTCCAGCCTTCTGATCATCTTCATCGCATAGGTGACTCTGTTTATTATTTTTTCAGGATCCCAGAAAACTCCCTGATGTCACTGGAGCTAAGAAACAGTGACTTGCTTGAAATCACTACTGTGAATTTTTCTAGACCAGGGGTGTCAAACTCGTTTCATACAGAGGGCCAAACAACATTTAAGATGCCTGCTGAGGGCTGGAAGTGATGTCTTAAAGCAGGAAGTGATGTCATTAAGCGGAGCATGACTAGAAATAAGCACATTTTCTCACTTAGGAACTCATTAGCTGCAAATAGAAGAGGAAATATGCAAATCTTGATGATCTTCCAAGGTATGGGAGAGTCCAATATCATACAGCAGTGACACCTCAGTACAGCAGTGCTGGGAGAGCCCGAGGGCTAGATAGAGCTTTTGTGGGCCACATCTGGTTTGGCACCCTTGTTCTAGATAAAGTTGAAATAATGTTCCTCTGAGAGTACGACAGAATGAATGTTATAACATGAAAGACATACATTCTTCTCACCCAAATTTATGTAATTCATCTTTTGCTTGCATTTCACCTCACCTTTCTTCTAAGTGATTTGAAAAGATATCTGTGTGCAGCACAAAAGTTTAAAAATAATTTCTAGAAAGAAAAGGGGATTGTTTTATCAATGGCAGTTCCACTGTGGTGAAGCAGTTGGCGGCTTTTAAAACTGCACCTGTTCAGTATCAGCGAAAGTGCTTTTTCAGTGAACACCCACCGAATCCCCTCTCTGTCTGCCTTCAGATCCCAGATGAAGATGCTGCTCTTGGGGAAGGCCTTTAGCCAAAGTCTTTGAATTTGCTCATCGCTCGTGTTTTCTTTTCATTTTTATTTCAGTATTTTAATAAGATTTTAGATTATTGGTTTTAATTGTTATAATTTTATTGGTAGATGCCTTGTAAGGGTAGCACATCTTGAAAGGCAGGGTATAAATGAATTTAAATAAATAAATGCATGCACAAATAAATAGAGCCTTTCCCCCATTCTAATACATCAAGATCATAACCTTGACCTTGGTGTATTGCACAATTATGTCAAATGTCCTCCCTTTGTGGTTGTCCCTTGGCTTGCACGCAATTGTCTATTATAATTTTCAGCTTGTTCAAACTGACCAGTAACAGGGCAAACTTGTCCCTCCTGTTCCTAATTCTCCATTTCTCACCTACCTTTCCCTCCTTGATTTGTTCAGTTGCATGTACACCGTGCAGAATCAGATAATTAGTTGGTATATTTCAATATATTGTGGAAGAAAGATAAAACATTTGACTCAGAGCCTTCCATGCTGTAAATGTGATGTTTGTCCAGAAAAAGCAGAGAAAAGAGGACTATAGGGCAAGATTTTCTAAGGTGACACTGGCTAGACCCAAGTATATGCTAGGTAGAGATAATGATTCAAAGAGTAACTAGAACAATATGGTGTCTTCCCACAATCTTAACTTGTGGTATCCTTATTATTAAAGTTTGCAGTTGCTTTTGGAGATGGAATGCAGATTTCAAGCATTATGTCTCTTCATTTGCACGCTAAATATATGACATTTGCATTTCAACTAAAGCATCTGCACAGACAAAGATGTCTGAAAATATAATTTTGTAGCATTCTTAAAAATGAGAGGCACAAAACATGCCACATTTTGAACTGTAAACAAAAAATCCTTCAGTTTTTGCACAAAAGTAAGTACAGATTTATTGAAATGTCAGTGGACAAGAAGAGTAATGGAAAGGGAAAGAAGTGTGGAACAGAAAAATAGCACAAATCTGTAGAATGCCTCAGAGTGCAAATCTGGAGTTAGGCCAGCACAGTTAGGCCAGAAAAGTTTGGCAGGCACAAGGGCCGCCATACGTATGTTTGGAGCACTCTTGGAGTCAGAGAGGCCAGCACACAGATGTGCGCCATCCTCACTGATTCCAAGAGTGGTCCAAACGCACTTTACGGTGGCCCTTAGAGTAGCCAAACTTTGCTTGACTAACTGTGCTGGCCTAACTCCAGGTTAGGATTGCAACCTAAATGATTTACATAGTAGTCTCAAACTTTCCTTTGCTCTAACATGTCCAAGTGATCTTGGGCCATGTCCTCAAGTTTCCATTTGCTTACTACAGTAGTGTTGACTAGTGTCCCATCTCAGGGAATATCTCAGTCATCACAAGATGATCCCCTTGCTTCCTTCTTTTTTCTCTTATGATTTTGTTAAGGGAAGACACAGTTTAAGGTTCAACATTTTGACATCAGCCCCATTGCAAAGACAACATAGTTTGGCAGACAGGTCCTTTTGTGTATCCTGTGTGGTCTTCATCTGGCTTTTGAAAGAACAATAGGTCCTAGCCAATCCACCAAATGAATATGCACCAGCCAACTGGGTATCCAAGCCCACCTTGGCAAGGGAGCAAGTAGGGATGCCAAAGTAGTTGAAAATCAACCAATTGGATGGACTTAGGATATTATCAGACCTACATTTTTTAAGGTCATGGCCAAAGATGTTGCGTGTTCCAGCTCAGTTCCCTCTGAGACCTCAATGATGATGGTCAAGTTCTCACCCTATCTCACCTGTAACCAGAGAGCTGTAATGGTCTCTTAAAGTTGATACTAAAGTACGATTTGGGAATAGTGAGATTTAGGCCGAATGCTATAATTTCCCTCCCCTGGAAATGCAGCTGTGACACCGAAGCATGTGCTGAATCTTGTGGGGGGCGGGGGCTGGGGTGTGTGCAATCCTGGAGGGCTCATCACAGAAAGGAACATTTGTTCCATTACCCAGGATTAAGCCTCTGGGGCTTGAACAGGTCTACTCAAACCCGTGCCAGTGATTTTGCTGGTGCACGTTCAAGTGGGGAAGGCAAATTGAGGCCTGGAAGATGGATAGGATACCACCCCCTTCCAGCCCTTGTTCAACCCCATTCCCTATTCCTCTCACTCTCTGCCCCATTCAGCCCCCTGTGCTTCTCCTCCCTACCCCTGCACTGACTTACCAATACCAGGGGATGTAGAGTTTCCGCTGGAGTGGAGCCACAGCTGCTCTCCACTGAGGCAGCCCAGCTCTGCAATATGGGCATGTCAACATTTAAGAGTGCAATCCTATACTATGCCGGCCTAGTAAGGCCGACATAGCAGGGCTGTATTCTAAAGCCCATTAGGAGGCAGCAGCAGCAACATCCAGGACATTTTCCCCTTGCACCCGCGTAAGCCCCAGTCACCCCTGTGGGCCTGCTCGGATCTGTGTCTGCTGTTTTGCAGGTGCAGAGGAACGTGCACAGAAGTGGCCCAAATTGGGGCCACCAAGGTTGGGGACGTGGTTTAGGATTTGGCACTACAGCCGTCCTGCGTCACAACTGCCATCTCCGCCCACTGCACCGCCCAGTTATGCCCCCAGAACAACTCTGGAATGCCCTCACGGAGGCCCTGCGCCGACCAAGCGCCGCTGATGCTTGACTGGCGCATGGCCGGCACTGCCGACAGTCACGGCGGCACCCGAGCACCAGCACTGCTGCTTGCACCGGCCCAGTGCCACAGCGATGAAGCAGACGTGCAAGAGCGCAAGGGGAGTATAGGATTGACTTGTACACAGAGTTTGACTTGTGTATACCTCATAGACCTCCATACATGAGCCCAATGTCTTTCTACACATTTTGTTTTTTGAACTTGTAAATGTTGGTTAATTCTGAATGTTCTTTTTTTGATATATTTTTTTTCAGGACCGGGCCCAGGGAGTCTATGGTGGGAGGAGAGTCTATCTATAGTCTCTGCAGTCTTCTTGAAAATTTCTTCTTGGTTTTTGGAGAGGGGTGTGTGTGTGTGTGTGTGTGTGTGTGTGTGTGTGTGTGTGTGTGTGTTTTGCCAACTTATATTTATTCAGGGTAATTGTTTGTTGCTTAGGAAGAACTCATCTGGGAATTTTGGCTGCAGGAAAGTGTGTGGTGTTTCTAAAGGCAGCCTCCAATCAATTTTTCTCTCTAGTCTGCATCTTGCTAGCCTGATAGAAGTCCAGCCTAGATTGTGGAGTGGTACCTGAGAGAATCTGAGGACAACTCACAGGTGAGGACCTTGTTGGCTGTTCTGATACCACTCCCATTCAGTTCTTGTGCAAATTCAAGCTGTGTTAAAAGGGGTTGTGGAATTTGTCCATCCGCTTATGGCTTAAGTAGCACCAAGGTCTCCCTCACATTTTTAGCCCAGAGCTGAATTTTGTTATAAAGCCTGTCGACCCAGGTGAGTGCATAGACTTGTTAATATTCAATGAAGGATTCTCAATGACTGATGTTTTCTGTAGCTGTTCCTGCTAGACAAAATTTCCTAATCTGCATTTTTGCTCACTTTTTTTTCCTTGAGCAGTCCCAACACATATGTGTTAATAAGAGCCAGGAGATATGTTTTGCTTAACAATGTAAGTCCCACAGGCTTTATGCTCATAGGTGTGCCTGCCCATTTCTCCTGTAGGTTTATAACCCAAGCTATGTTTTATAGTAGAACATTCAGGCATAGAAATTAGACTGACAATGCCAAAGGACCTACTTGTTTATTTGGCTTCCCACTCCCCTCCTCAAATGTTACCCTGTAGGAGAGTATTTGTGGGAAGGCTAATTCACAAGGCCATGCAGCCACTCAAATTTGGGTACTTCCAATAAATATTATTCTCTTCTGGAAGAGACAGGAGGGTTGGAGGACAAAACTGGCACAGTGTTATCGATGATCCTTTCTCCCTTGCTCTTCCGCTCCACCATCCTTACTGATCAGACTGGAATTTCCAGGCCAGGGGAAAATGATAGCTCTTGTTACTGCCACCACCAATACAAGGCTAGGAAGCCCAGACTGAAAGGTTCCCCCAAGGCAGCTTCTTTCTCCAGAATGTTCAAGATTCCCGAAATCCAGAGAGTCCTCTTAGAAATCAGACAGTAACATAACGTGATGGTCTGGAAAGTGCAGCAGCCTTCGCCCTTCTGAATGTTCTTGGTCCAGGCAAGGAAAACGATTTAAAAAACCCCCAAGGATTTTCTTGAAGGGCTGAATGAACCAAACAAGAAGAGGAAGGGATTTGCCATGGCATTCCAACACTTTCCCCCTTATGCCACATAAATCCCCAGCTTCCCCTATGGGGCTCCTCAGATATTTAGATGGTGCAAATCTGGGAAGCCTGGTGTAATGCCACAAGGCGCGGGAAGGGGGTTAATACACAGTGGAGGCCTGCTCCACTATTCATGCCTCCTCCCAGACCTGTCCCACCTCCATTCTGCCCTTTCCAGCCCCAGAACACCACTACACTCCCCACCTCTGGAATGTCCTTTGCCACCCTCTTCCCACCTTTGTGCCACTTCACAGTACTTGCCACTGGTGGTCGCTGCATCTGTGGGTACAGCACCAACAGGGTGGCACAGGCCTCCCCACTGGTGCTGCCAACTTGTGTGGTGCTGTGAAGCACTTTACAGCACATGTGTGATACCCAGCACAGGAATTGGATTGCATTCTGAGACATCACAGAAGCCTTTGACTGTGTGAGAGAGAGAGAGCGAGCGAGGGGGGGGGAGGGAGGGGGAGGGAGGGGGGGAGGGGGGGAGGGGGGAGGGACAGGGAAAATAGGGTAGAATCAGAAAAATTCCATATTTTTTCTGTTGCGATCAGAAAACCCCCCACATCTAGCCTGAGAGATTTCTTGGAAACTGGCAATATTATTGAATCGAAACTTTATCTATTCTTCACTTTTCAGCTATTATCCCAATTCTTCCTTCTTTGTTGTACAGATCTGAGAATGTAATTTCATTTTAATGGATCCTGAAGCTTCTTTATACCCTTTACTGAGAGCAGGGGCTGCTTTTAAGCTTTTTTTTCTCAGCCTTATTACGGGGAGAAATATTTGAAAGACAAATTTCATATTTCATGTACTTCAAGCCAAAGTTAGTGGTGCATAAAAAGCATTCCATGGCAGGATACACAGACAAGAGAAGATGGGCACTCACAACTAGGCAGTAAGGACCAGGCAGATAGATACTGTTTAACTGGCTACAGGCATTATTTAGAATATCACCCGCTGGGGCTGCATGACCTGGACATATTTGTGGTTTTCCGACAAAACAAAATCACGTATGGTCATTGTATGATATGGAAGCAAGTACGGTCATTGTCCTATATTGCAGCAGTGAATGGAAGATACATTATAATTCCTTCCAGGGGTTCTAGGTCTGTACTAATGAAATGATTAAACCTTCAATCCTCAGATTTGAAGCAGATCAGGTAGTTTCTGCTAGTTTTGTTTCTCCCTTTAGTT
This sequence comes from Lerista edwardsae, assembly GCA_029204185.1. NCBI lineage: Eukaryota > Metazoa > Chordata > Lepidosauria > Squamata > Scincidae > Lerista > Lerista edwardsae. Next base: position 21,551 of record JAJKFI010037212.1, read on the forward strand.
CTGTTTCTACCTTTCAGAGACGCTATTATTCCCCAGGCCTTCCTGTCCTTCCTGTTCACTGTCATTCCTTGTATTTCCCAAACGCAGCTGAATTCAGCAGGCTGAAGGTTCTGAATTATGGCCCTATCCCAAAGGCTCTTATAGCTGGAGGTACACACATACCACCAGTGAAGATGTCGCGAACTTGCCATAAAGCACGTCCACAAAATGTTTGTGTAGGGGTGCTCATTCAGCACCAGGCTCCAAGGTGAGCAGCCATCTGGCCAGCTGGTGCCAGCACCACTGGCAGCCTTTGAGCCCATTAGGGGTGGGGGAAGTCAGTGAATGGGGAAGAACTGGGGAGGAAGGGGGAAGGAGCAGGCCACGAGGGGGTGGGACATGATGGTGGCTGTCACTACTGAATCCAGCAGTGCAATTCACCCGGTACGCTGGGCGGGACTTACCTTTGAGCGGCAGTCCACCCGTTGCGTCACGCCGCGTTCCGCCGCTTTCCCGCTCGCCGGCGGGCGGGAAAGTGGCGGAACGCGGCGTGACGCAACGGGCAGACTGCCGCTCAAAGGTAAGTCCTGCCCAACGTACTGGGTGAATGACGCCGCTGGCTGAATCCAACACTTATCCAACACGGGGCTGCTCAATTCACTGCTGGCAAAATAGCCGGTGGCAAGCCGAGGAGCCCCACTGTGGGCGATGAGGCTTTCCTCGGGGGAAGGGAACAAACATCCCCTTCTCCTGGGGAGACACCAGCCGCTGCCTTTTGGCCAGTGGCGTTTCTACAGGGATGGCAAAGCTCTAAGTTTTGCAAGAAGCCTTACCTTGCAGTGGAGATTACTCCTCTCCTGCACCGTTTTAGCCAATCTTGGCGTTGCTTACTGGCTACAGCAGCAAGGGAGAGGAGGGATTTACACGACAGGGTAAGGCTTCTTGCAAAACTTAGAGCTTTGCCATCCCTGTAGAAACGCCTCTGCTTTTGGCTACTGCTGCGGCTGCGGCAGTTAAGTAGTTCAGGATCTGGCGGTTAGTGGGTCGGAAATAGACACAGCAAGCCAAGCCTCAAATGTTCACCCACCTGCTTACTACAGACAAGGACACGCACAAACATGCCCCTCTTCTATATTGTGTCAAACTGTTTTCCTATTAATAAGTGTAATGGAATGGCTTTGATATTGTATGGGATCTTTGACTGTTTATTTCGGATTCTCAGCTAAACTACTGGTAGCGGATTATCCTATGATAGTTACATATCAATGAAACATTCATCAGAAAAAGTTTTGAATGCAGCAGTGTTTTCCAAATGCGAAATTGGGAGCAATTCATTTATTTCCCACTAAACTTTAGTTTTGGAGACTGCTTTTTAGGGGTTAGAAATAACAGTAAATAAAACCCTCCCAATTGCTATTAAACATGTCACTCTCAGTCTCTGGAAATGCATTATAGGGTATCATTGCGTATTTTTACTTAGCATTATAAAATTGTAAGTGTTCCCAGTGGGCAATGCCTAGCACAGTTCCTTCTATATAAAGCATGCAGAAAAGCTATTAGTACTGTGTATCCAAAGATATGCCCACAGCTCAGACTGTGCTCAAGACCTGTCTGCCAGTCACTCTAAGAAAAAGCTGTGGTCCAAACAACATTCTGGATTTATACGTGTGTGTGTATGTGTGCAGGTGCACATACCTGTATAAGCAACATGTACACACACACACAAAACAGTGTCCCACTTTGCTGTGCCTCTCTGTGCTTGTTATTATGCACACTCTGAGAACACAAAAAACTAACGTTGATGATGGGAATCATGGAGAAAAGACACTTGGGGCACAAAAGGAGCATTTTGCACAAAAGCCTGTTATCCCTCACAGCATGCAAGGCAAAATACCTTGTTAATGCATTGTCTTCTCAGGATTCTTATTGCAGGGGTTCTGCCCCAGGAGGATTCCACAGACAGACACCCAGATGGAACTTCCGTTTCACGATCTCAACAGGGAAAGCAAGGACAATGCATCCCACACAGGTAAGCAAAGGAGGTGCTGCATATCTGTCTTAAGTCTCTACTCCCATGTCTGCTCTCTCTCTTGGTGAGAGAGACCACCTGCTATTTTAGTTCTGCTATATTGGACCGTATCATTTGAGGGGCATTCTGGGAACAAAAATGGCACCTACATGTAATTGTCTGATGGGAAGAACCCTAGCATTCCCAGAGATGCTTCTGTCTGCAAAAGCATAACATAAATAATGTCCACTCTTGCTGCCAGTATCAGCAGTGAGAGTTAGGCCTGGCTTTAGCCCAATGTGACTGATGCTGTCACATCGGACCCCACGCCTCCAGGGGGCCCTGCGCTCAAGGCACTCACCTGAGTGATCCCTTTCCTATGCGAGGAGGCTGCCGCACCACTGCTGAGCCCTGAGGGAGAGCCGTGAGCTCTGTTCAGAGCTCATATCCTTCCCTCCAAGCTTGCAAGTGGCACGCAAGCTCCCATCGCTCCCACTGAGGAGCGCTACGGAACAGCCTCCGAGTTTCAGGAGGCAACCGTAACGCTCCTCAGTGGGAGAGAGGGGAGCTTGCATGCCAATCGCAAGCTCAGAGGGAGGGATAAGAGCATGGAACAGAGCTCATGGCTCTCCCTCAGAGCTCAGCGGTGGTGCGCATGCGCTTTGCCTTCTGGGACGGAGTCCAGTTTGTCGGAGTTGCAGCTCCGACAAACTGGACTCCGTCCCAGAAGGCAAAGCGGCTGCCCGGACATGCGCACCACCGCTGAGCTCTGAACATTGCTCATGTCCCTGCCATTTTGCCTCGGGCATGTGATACCCCTGAGTTACTTCTTCCCAGAACCCAAGTATGTGGACAGCACAGTTCGCACTGCTTGTCCACAGGAGCCGCGTGGAGGAACCATCGGCCAGTCCTGCAGGGTGAAACTTGCTGGTGTGGACTGCGTTAGCTGAGCATCCCCAATGAAGCCACGAGAGACAGATGTGTAAGGATGAAAGGGCCACTTTATTGCAAATGTAATACAATAGAACAGAGCTGGGGACCAGCAGCCATTAACTGAAGCAGGCAAAGGGCCTTAACTGAAGGTGGGGGGGCACGTGCTGCCAGCCCCCCCTTTGGCGGGCGAAACATTCTGACTCCAGGCCAGCCCCATGGGCGTAGCCCTTCTCGGTCCAACCCCCGCAGGGGCGGAAGCAGCTACTCACGCGCCTGCCCCAGCCGGAAAGCATCTGGGGCGGGCTAAAGCTTGAGGTTAGGAGATTCCCTGCCAGCCCCACACGCCGGTCAGCAACTGTGGGCCTGCCGCTGGGTCACTTTGTGCCTTAGCTGACCTCCGGATGCACACCAAAAGCCTCCTTCCAGCCTTTATGCCCGTGCCAACCTGCAATAAAGCGACCAAGGTTGCCGACTGTGCGCGTTCAACACCCTCACACCTCCCAAATACAGTCCAGGGTAGGCAAAAAAAACTACCCGCCCCAAGTCAATCGGGCAAGCAGAAAAATTCCTACCTGGCCCCAAATATGGCGACCAGCCGCTCTTGGACTGCAGAATGGGAGGGTGGGCGGGGATCCTTCTCCACCTGAATCAGGAAGTAGAATGGCCCCAAGGGGATCTCACCTCTCACAGGTGAGAGGGCCACATCTGGCTTGCGTGGCAGGGGAGCAAGCCAATAGCGAGCCTCCCTCTATGTGCTGGGGCTTGGCATTCCCTACATAGAGTTGACCTTAGGCTTTGCAGTCACCAAAGAATATGTGGGATGATTGATCATTTTGCTGCAACATAGAGGTGGGAGCAGATAACAGCTAAATACTGAAACAAAAGGTTAAAGGCAAAAAGCAAGAATTCTGTCCTTTTCTTTTAATGGGATTGTGCGATGACTGAATCCTTGTAAGAGTCACCTGATAGGCTCTCTCTGTCTGTTTTAGATGATTGCATGACTCATATAAATCAGTTTTGAAACCATTTCAAATGCTGGGCATCCCAAAGTTTGCTTTGAAAAAGTTGATTCTTGCAGTAAAAGAAAACAAAATAATCACTCACTCTACCAGCAAAGTGAGTAGCTAGCATGTGCGTGCACTGGGCACCAAAGCAGGCTAAGGGGAAGAACAAGAATGGGGGTGCAATCCTGACCCACTTTCCAGCACTGACATCGCTATGCCAATGGGGCATGTGCTGCATCCTGCAGTGGAGTAATACACAGAGACCTCCTCAAACTAAGGGAATATTTGCTCTCTTACCTCAAAGCTGCATTGCTCTTACCTTGGTGCTGGAAAATTGTTAGAATTGCAAGAGTGCAATCCTAATCGGGAGTTAGGCCAGCACAATTAGGCCAGCATAGTTTGGCTGTCACAAGGGGCATCATAAAGTATGCTTGGACCACTCTCAGAGTCAGAGGCCAGGACAAAGACATGTGCCATCCTCCCTGATCCTGAGAGTGGTCCAAGCGTGCTTTACTGTGGCCCTTGTGCTGGCCAAATTTTGCTGGCCTAACTGTGCCGGCTACGCTCCAGGTTAGGATTGTGCCCTGATTCACCTTGCTGAAATCTTTACAAAAATTTCTTGCCTACCCCTGAAATTGATCCTGTTTAGTTTCCGTTTAGTTTGAAATGTGGTCTACATTTTTCCCAGGCAAACAATGGCTTTTCTGAAAAAAGGGGGGAGCAAATAGCCATGAAAAAGAGCAGCCTTTTTTTTTTTTTTGCTTTATTCATGAGATAAGCCACTGTTGGAAATGAAACTGACCCTAAACAGAAGTATTGGCCACAATGCTAATTAATTTTTCATAGCTGGGACTACCAGATGTTTTGCCTCTCCCTGTTTTCCCCTCTTTTTCATAAAGGGAGATGAGATGTGAAATGCCTAATATGTAATCAGCCTTTAGGAAATCCTTTATGCATTACATTTTTGCTCATGTATATAATTTCTACATGCTAAGTCCCATGTGTTTTGTAGAGGGTTGCCTTATGTATTGTGAGCCAATAATGCATTGAAAGATTCTTCATAATGATGTGTGCACTGGCATATTATCTTGTTGAACTATTCAATTAAATATGATAATGCCGAACACATTGACATAGTTAAACACTCAGGTGAACGAGCAATTCACTGTGAAGTGTAGAAATATTTAACGTCATCTGCATGCCTCTGAGAAATCTATTTTTTAAACAACACTTCAGGATTCAGGGAGATACTTCTGCTTACAAACACAACTTTGCAATGGCAGATACACAAGTCCCACATTTGAGCATTCCCTGAAAATACCCAGCCAGAAAAATTGAATTACATTAAGTAAACCTGTAGGTGTGGCTGGCGTGATTGAGATCAGAAGTATGACACCATCAAGTGTTACTACTACAGGTGTATGGTGGTAGCAAAGCAACTGCCCGTTTTTCCCCAGCTCCCTCTCCCACTTCATTGGGCACTACGTGGGGGGAAATTCATAGTATGATGAGTCCATGCCATTTTTTCAATTTAAGATGCAATCCTAACCTGGAGTTAGGCCGGCACAGTTAGGCCAGCAAAGTTTGGCTGGCACAAGGCGCCACTGTAAAGCGTATTTGGATCACTCAAAAGCAGTGGTGTCATTCAAATGATTTAGGAACCGGAACTCACTTTTGATTGGCACTTGTCGGGAACCCGGAACCAGCCACGGAGCCCATTAGGATTCCTGTTCTGGTCCGTTCCCCCTGAATGACATCACTGCTTTCGCCCCCCCTAGGAATCCGGAGTCACTCCCTTTAACCCTCTGAGTGCTGGCCAACCAAGAAGAAAAGCTCTTTGCAGAGGAATTAGGAGGGGGGAGGAGGGAGAGTGAAGTGGGCGGAGTCAGCCCTAATTTTAACTAGTGGAACTGAGTTCCCCCGCGTTCCCCCTGCATGACATCACTGCTCAAAAGCATATTTGAGTCACATCTATGAGCGCAATCCTAAGCAGCGCTGGAATGGCGAGGCTGACGGGCCAGCGCCATATCCAGTGCTGCTTAGGAGAGGCTGGAGCCTCTCCGCAGCAAGGGAGCATTCCCTTGTGTGCCCCTTAGATCTGCACCTCTAAAGCCCGGCCATGTCCAGCCCCAACCTCTCCCCCTTCGTCCAATCCCATGTCCGTTTGGACTCAGAGCCTCCTTTCCCCTGGCTAGGCTGGCTTCAGCCAATATGAGGGAGGCTCAGCGGGAACGCAACAGGACCAGCACTGCCTGCTTCACCAGTCCTGTTGCTCTAGCGCCAACACGGGGATGCCGATTGGTACCCCATGTCAGCACTGAAGTCATTGTGTCGACGCTATGATGAAGCGTCGACGCAACGGGCAGCATTGGATTGTGCTGCCCATGCTGGCCTTTCTGACTTGGAACGTGGTCTGAACATACTTTACGGTGTCCCTTGTGCCAGCCAAACTTTGCTGGCCTAACTGTGCTGGCCTAACCACAGTTTAGGTTTGCGCCCTTAATCTATTCATATCCCACCTTTCTTCCTGAAGGGCACCAAGGTGGCTAAGAACATAAAAATACATATTTTAAAAATATTAAAAAACCCTATAAAATACACAAAAACACCATATGAAAAGCCAACCAGTGGCAAGAGGGTTGTCATGTGCCATGTATCTACAAGATGTTGTGTAGGGCTGCTTCACACATTGGACAGAATTCCTACACATAACAACAACACTTCTTTGTAGAGAAAACAGTGATAATGGCAAGAAAATAACTGCTTGTGGCAATCACAGGTGGAGCTGGGGGAAGAGGGTCACGGTTCCTAGAACACTGAAGGGGCAGGTTCCTCAAGGCTGTGTGAGGAAATCAAACGATTAAGGGCCCAATCCTATCCCGCTTTCTGGTGCCGACGCAGCTGCAATGCAGCCTTGAGGTAAGTGAACAAATGTTCCTTTACTTTGAGGAGGCCTCCATGACTGTCCCACCACCACAGAATGCAGTACACACTCCATTGGAGTGCCTATACTAGGGCTAGACAATTGAAGAGGATATGGCCCTAACACGTCTATAGTAATATCTCTGTAATTCAAGTTGATTGGAGAAAAATATACGTAGTAGGTTCAGTTTGGGTTCAGCTTTCATGATGGGGCTGGAGGATACGTATTTTCACATTCTTCCCGTTTCCCAGCTGTCAGCCCCAGGACAACAGCATTAAAAAAGAATCACCTCTTTCTTACTGTATACATTTTCTAAATCCTTCACAGTGAGTCCAGTCTAGTCCCTTCCGTTTTTTTTTTTAACTGTAGGACTGAAGACGTTCTCTGTTGTTGCTATAATGTGATTCACTTTTTGACCATTTGGCCACATATTAGCATTTCTGTGACACCTAAGCCCTTTCCCTCACTCCATATTCAATGACCTGAGTTCACTACCATCTTTTTTGTAGCACAAACCCTGGAAGGAACTTGGGGCTAAGCATTTGTGCCTGTTCTAAGTTGAAGGTTATGCTAAAGCACATAATATGCTGAAATCATTCACTCTGCGTATGACCTCTGCATAAAGTAAGATACAGAAAGGTTCCTCATAAATACATGCTGAAGAGAGAAAATAAAGTGGCAAACAACCCTTGGGACAAGAGTACTTCTTGACAGGGGGTGGGGGGGGGAGCCCAACAACCCAGGGGCAGGCAGGAGATTGCATAAACTGGAAGTCATCTGACAGTGGGGCTGTCAACAAATGCTGTTGGCTAAGTAAAAGATATATAAAAGTTAAAAGACAATAAACCAATACAGCAAATCTCTTGCTTCCCCACAAATGAACACATTTGCAAAATAATGGACATTTCTGACCCTTGTGATAAGAAATGCATTATAACAAATATTTTGAAACATACATTCTTAAAATTCTTAAATTCTTAAAATGCCTAGCATCACACGGGAGTTTTTATACTAGATCAGAGCAATGGGCCAGATTCACTAGAGTTCCCAGAGAATGCTACTGAGGGTCAGTGGCAGCCATCTTCACCACCTGCGATTCAGATCTCTAATGATTATAAGGGAAAGGTTTCCCCACGACCGAATGGTCTAGACGTGACCGACTGTAGGGGGTGGTGCTCATCTCCGTTTCTAAGCCTGTAGAGCTGGCATTTGTCCGAAGACAAGCTTCCGTGGTCATGTGGCCAGCATGACTCTACGCCGTAGCACACGGAACACCGTTACTTTCCCACTGAAGTGGTCCGTATTTATCTACTTGCATTTAGGTGCTTTCAAACTGCTAGGTTTGCAGCAACGGGAGCTCACTCCATCGCGCAGTCTTGAACTCCCAACCTTCCAGTCTGAAAGCCCAGCAGCAGCGGTTTAACTCATTGCGCCACCACATCCCATGTAATGATTATAGTATTGTGCAAAGTCATTGGCCATCACCAGCTTTGTTTTAGTAAAGTTTAAACGACCATCATTTATTTATCAGTATTAAGACATAAACAAAAAATACAGGAAATATGTACACTAAATTCAAACACAATTTTCAGAACCAAATGGCTTCTTCATGCAAAAGTCAGTATTTAGTGCGCTCTCCCTTGGCTCTAAACTCATCTTGAACTTTTTTGGTGAGACTGTCCCGAAGTTTTCTGAAGTAATCTTCCAGTATATTATAGCAGGCTTCCTCCAGCACTTCCCAGATTTCTTCTTTAGATGTATATAAGGTCATTGCACCATTGCTAAGACAACAAATCTAATGGTGGCCTAGGACTTTTACACAGCACTGTATATCTCAGGAACACCTCTGAGAGTGCAATCCTAATCTGGAGTTAGGCCGGCACAGTTAGGCCAGCAAAGTTTGGTCAGCACAAGGGCCACCGTAAAGATAGGCCTGTGCAGGGGCTTTTCTGGGTGGGTGGGGAAGGCGGGAGGGGGGCCCGGGTGGGGCCCCGGCCGTTCGGGCAGGTGGGGCACCCCGGGAGGGGGGTGGAGCCCAGATGCGGCTGTTAGGCTGTATCCAAACCCCTGTCCCCAGTCCATGCGGCCCCAATTTGGACCACATGGCAAGCATGGACTTGCCCCTGCTAAACAGATCCAAGCAGCCCCATTAGGGTGGCTGGCGCCTACCCCAGGATAAGGGGACAAATGTGCCCTTGCCCCGTGGAGGATCCCGCCTGCTCCAAACCTATGTTGGATACAGCACAGGCACATTAGGATTGCGCCAGTGGTGTCATTCAAATGATTTAGGAACAGGAACTCACTATTGAGTTCAAATTCAAATGTTGGGGGAAAAAAAAAAACCCGGAAGCAGCCACGGAGCCCGTTAGGATCTGGAACGCCCGTTCTGGTCCGTTCCCCCTGAATGCCATCACTGCCTTCTCCCCAGTGGGCTGCAGACTCACCAGAGCGGCTGCTGAATCCACGTGTGTGGCTGGAGGGAGCGAGGAAGGGGGCTGTGCAGGATGCGACTTCCCCACTGCAGCCCTTCCCCCTTTGTCCCCCTAGGAATCTGGAGTCGCTCCCTTTGACCCTCTGAGTGCCAGCCAACCAAGAAGAAAAGCTCTTTGCAGAGGAATTGGGAGGGGGAGGAGGGAGAGTGAAGTGGGAGGAGTCAGCCCTAATTTTAACTAGTGAACTGAGTTCCCCCGCATTCCCCCTGTATGACATAACTGGATTGCGCCCTTAAGAATTTACTAATCGTCTAAGATTTCAGAGTTATGTAGTATGCTGTGCAATGGCTTCTATTCTGAATTGAAGGGAAAATATATATATACCTTGCAGCTCCGAACTGGCACCACCATTAATGTGTCTAGATTGCATTATCATCTTTCTGCCCAATGTCAAACATACTTTCTTGTGGCATGATATACAAATGTTCATGGCCAGAGCAGGAGTGTGAGCTTACTAAAAATTTGGGTTCCGTTTCAGTTGAGGTTCATCAATATCTTTTCCTCAGGCATGAACAGTGCATTCTTAGCATGTCTACTCCAGAGTAAAACCCAATGAGTTAAATGGGACTTACTCCCATGTAAGGGTGTATTGTATAGGTTTTCAGCCTATTTTTTTAAAAAAATAACTGTTCAGTAACCAATCTGATGATTTTGAACGAAGTTTTTAAAAAATCAGATACATTTGCAACTAAGCTTTTCTTATGACTGATGTGTCATAGTATTCTTTCTACAGTCATCTGCCTAGCAGAAAATACCACTTTTACTTCCAAATGTTTTTGTTTTCCTGATGGATGTAATAATACTGTTATAAGCAGCGGCGTGATGCAGCCAGAAAACAGGCGGGGGGAACGGATGAGCGGCAGCCCCCCCCTTGCGTTCCAGTCCGTTTCGCCGTCTTCCCCGCCCCCGCAGGGCATTCCTCCACGTTCCCCCGCGTTCCTCCTGCCCAGCGTTCCGGCTGCACCCCGCCGCTGGTTATAAGTATCCGTAGCGCAGCTACATTTTAAATAGTG
>JAJKFI010037213.1:0-31894 GCA_029204185.1 Lerista edwardsae
GTCTGGATTGGCAGAGGGCTCCTCCTCCATATTCTAACCCCCTTCCCGGACCATACAGATTTGTGTCATCTACATAGCTTGTGTGGATCCCAGAAGCCCCATAGGGCAGGCTGGGGCGTTACTTGAGGTAAAGGGAACGATATCCCCTTACTCCGAGGAGACCTCCAGCCGCCTCCTAACCTGTACCGGATGCAGCACACGTTATGTAGTCTGGCTGTGCCAGTACAGGTTCTGCTTGGGCTGCCCAATGCAAATCGGCACCTGCCTCCTCTGCCTTGAATGGTCCCCAACAGCCTTAGTTAAGTCACTCCTTCTCAAGCTCAGCTTCTCAACTGCAATATGGGGATAATGATACTTTTCGTAAGGTTCATACACTTGAAGTGCTTTGCATATCCAAGTGCTGTGTGTATGTTAAGTATTTCAGCTTTAATTTGGTGTGTTTTATAAAACTGTTCTTTTCATCATCCAGAACCGTTTCCAGTGTTCTGATGCACTTTTGTTATTGTAAGTAGAATTTCATTGTTAAGATATTGTTATATGATTTTGTGAAAAGTTGTTAGGCCAAAGTGTGGCATACTTATACTTAATGACTAAAAATTAATATAAAAAAATAGAACACTGAGAGCGCAATCCTAACCTAGAGTTAGGCCACCAAAGTCTGGCCGGCACAAGGGCCACCGTAAAGCGTGCTCGGACCAGGGGGTCAGGGAGGGTGGCACATGTCTGTGCGCTGGCCTCTGACTCTGAGAGTGGTCGAAACATACTTTACAGTGTCCCTTTTGCCAGCCAAACTTTGCTGGCCTAACTGTGCTGGACTAACTCCAGGTTAGGATTGGGTTCTGAATTATTTCCTGTTAAATACTGGGAAGTCCAAGGGAATAGCTCCGATGACTTACCCATTGGAGCTTCCACTCTTCCATGTTCAAAGACTCCTTTCCTTCTGTTTTGCAAAATGCTTGTTATCTTTAAGCCAAGCCAAACCTGCAGGCAGCTGTGTGACTCATGGAAAGCGGCAGAAGCCTGCACCCCAACTCCAATTGGGACAGAAGCCACAGGAACACAGGAACAGAAGCCCCTGGGAGGTAACTCAGCACAGAGGCTGCTGAGTGACAGGCAATGCCTAGTCAAGGCCACAGGGTCAGAGGTCAGCATTGGGCATGTCTGATGACTCAGCAGTTGTGTGCCTGCATGGAGCTGAGCTAGCAGCCTTTCTGTGCCTCTGCAAGGGGCCTGGCTTCTTTCCTCCTAGATTGACGCTCTGCTCCTGAAACCTACCACTATTAGAGCGCAATCCTAACCTGCGCTGAAAGAGGCAGGCCAGCAGGCACCTGTGCTATGCCTGCCTGCACAGGTGAGGGGCAAGCTTGGACGCAACTTGGAGTAAGGGGATTTTAGTCCCCTTACCCTCTGTTGCCCGCCAGCCAGCCCAATAGCCTGATGTGGGTTCAAATCTGAGCGGCCCATGAATTGTTGTTGTTGTTGTTGTTGTTGTTGTTGTTGTTGTTGTTGTTGTTGTTAATAATAATAATAATAATAATAATAATAATAATAATAATAATAATAGAATTTATATCCTGCCTTTCTGCCTCATGGGTACCCAAGGTGGCTTACAACATAAAAACAATATTAAAATAACAATACAAAATGCAACAGTTAAAACCATATTAAAACAATTTGAAATGGACAGACCCCGTGGATCCCATAGTTGTAGTTTAAAATGCCAGCTAGCATGTCAGCAGTTAAAAGCTTGTTTAAATAAAAAGGTTTTCAGGCCCTGCCGAAAGATTGTCAAAGAGGGAGCAGTTCTTAATTCTAAGGGGAGGGTATTCCACAGTCGTGGGGCCACCACTGAGAAGGCCCTATTCCTGGCCGCCATCCCTCTCACCTCTCCTGGTGGTGGCACAGTCAGAAAGGCCCCCCCCCAGATGACCTAAGAGTAAGGGTAGGATTGTATGTAAGGCTGATCGAGCCAGGGCTGGGGGTTAGGCTGTGGCCTAGGTCACCCAGGCTGGTCCTACCCCCTCCCGGGTCCAATCTGCCTCCAGGACCGCCCTTCCTCTGCCCAGAACTGCCTCCATTAAACCCTGCCATGAACATGCTTTGTGGCATGTTCACGACTCTCAGGAGATGGCATAAAGGACTTGGGATGGCTCAAGGGAGGTTAGGATTGGGCTGCCCAACTATTAATGGACAATGTGCCTGTAGCCAACCCAGATACTAGCCTGGACCACAGAATGGCTCGATCACAAGCACAAGCCTTGTCTTCTTTTCTGGTAAGATTGTGACTCGCTACCTGGGACTGGTAAGGTGTTACATGAGGCCAAAACTATCAGCACCCACTGATCTGCATCTTATTTAGAATTTAGTATTAATTGTAATGGAACAAGACCTTGCTCGGGCTGTTTAACAATGTGTGCTTTTCCATAGCTCACATCACACTCAACAGCACACCAATACCTTTTAGTTATGCGTCTGTCTCCTCATTTGCTTTCTAGTCAAACTGGCAAAGCCTTTTTCTGCATAACTTTTCACTCTGCACACTGCACACTGCACAACGCAGGTAGAAAAACATACAGCAAAGCGCAACACTTGTTCTTCCCGAGAGCAAACATGCAGTGCAAATTCATGCTGCGAGGACTCGCAAAGCTTCTTAGGCTTATGTGCAGGTGTGAAAATTGTTGTGGTATCCTGCGAAAGCAGACTTTAGACAATCGCTGTATTAGCTAGGCCCATAATTAAAATCATTTGGGGGGAAAATGAGCAGCTTCTGAAACTGGTGCTTAGTCTCCCTCTAGGAAGACATAAAGAAGATGGCTCAGGCTTTAATCAAAAGAGCAGCAAGGAGCGGAAAAGTTTCTACGTGAATGCTTGAATTGTATTACCATCGAATTGCTAAAAGGCCTGCCTGCATTACAGCTAGTTAAAGGTGCATGTAATTGTGTGCAGACTTACATCATTGTTATGTAGGCTTGTGCATGCATGAAGGCTGGAATCCTGAGCACACTGATTTGTAAGTTAAGACACTCTTCTAAGAAAATATGTTGAGACTTGGGCCCTCTATTTCTGCGAGTGCAATCCTAACCTGGAGTTAGGCCGGCACAGTTTGGACTCTTGGAGTCAGTGAGGATGGCACATGTCTGTGTGCTGGAATGGCCACTCCAAGAGTGGTCCAAATGCGCTTTACGGTGGCCCTTGTGCCAAACTTTGCTGGTCTAACTCTGCTGGCCTAACTCCAGGTTAGGATTGCACTCTCAGTCTCTTGCTCACATCCTCCTACTCCCCCCCCCCAGTTTGAAATTGTACCACCAAAAAGGAAATATTTACTTCCAGTCATTGGAAGGCACAGTACCCAAATCCTGAATATTTAATAGAAAATAAAATGATATTTATTTTTAAGTGCATTCTACCTTCAGCACAACTGCATCCTCACAACAAATCTATTGCGTTGCCCTGACATGGTTACTGCAAAGGTTTTTCCTGTGCTGTCCCAAGGGCCCAATTGATTTATCTGCCAGAAGCCTAAAGCCCCAAAATAAGATAGCTTTGAGTTTACAGAGGTCATTTTTCATTGTCTAAATAAAAATTTCTAAACAAAAATCTCTCATCCTGTTAACCGCAGGGTCCTTATCTCCCCAGAGGCTACAGAAACCTGAAAGAAGCCATTTCAATTCTTTTATGAAGAAAGATAAAAGCAAGTTTTCGATTAGAAAGCCAAGGAAAGCTGCCTTATTAAATGGTGGTAACAGTAACTAGTCAAGAAGGCAAAACTGTTCAGGTAGGAGGTGGAGGGACAGAATCATTATGCACAAAGCATACATAAGTCAGCCTCAACAATCTGAATTGGTGATGTTTGGAAAGAGAAACAGAAAGAGAGAGAGAAGGAAGTGCAAATGGCTTTCTGCTTAGCTGGTGGTGGCTGTTCATTCTTAACTTACAAATGCCCTCAAATCTTGCTTTATCTGGCATGTTTTCTCAATGACTTTTGAATTGTTTTATCAACTCATATTAACAGTATGTTGCAATATTTCCATATCTCCTGCCATCTTCGCTGATTTATCATCGTACAGAGGACTAAGCAGCTCTGGCAAGGTGAGATGGTGGCATGTTAGTTCTGCGGCAGAACAATAGCTTTGGCTGGGCGAAGCTCAAAGCAGCTGTATTTGAAGCTATTTGATATTCCACACCGTTGATAAAGCCGGATAAACCAATGCATTAATTGCAAATTCATTGGGAAAGTATCCAAAGCTTAAGAAGCAATGGAGCTTCACTCTCTGGGGAAATGTCTATAGCTTGCTTACTAAACCTGTGAGATTGTATGTGGCTGGTCAGAGTTACATGGATAAATTCAGGGTTTAGATTAAACTTTATACCCTGTAAATATATGTATATAAAGAAAACCCATTGGGCCAAAATGTAGTGCGGAGTACAAAAACAAACAAACCCCAAAACCAAAACCAAAAACCAGACAGACAAAAGTTCTCCATTCACAGAATTCCTTCTCCAGGCTTAGGTTTCACTTCTTGAAGTTGACATGTGAATTCTGAGTACATGAACATGCCCATATCCAAGAAATCTAGTATGTTCAACTTGGTCAGAGATTGAAAATATTAAGAAGCAATTAGGCCTCAGTCAAGATTGAATGAAACAATAATGCAGAGCAGAAGAGGAGGAAATATCCAAAAGGAAAAGGATAGTTTCAATATCCAAAAGGAAAAGGATAGTTTCAAAAGGATAGTTTCAACCCCATAACATGTATTTTCATTTGTTTATTTTTCAATCAACTTTTGTCTAACAGCTGTCTCCCCACTGAAGCTGCTATAGTTCAGGAGTTAGGATCGTCCTCTCCAATGTGAATCTGCCTCTCTGTGTTCCTAGTTCAACATGCTAAGCACATCATACTGGCTGTCCAACCAAACATGATGTGAGAGACCTGTAACTGGATCTCCTAATGTTGTCTTTAAAAGCAGCTCTGCTTTTGTGGTTAGAAACAAGGATACCTGGCAGGCAGGTAATGGAAATCCTGGCCATTCAAGGATTGTGGAGAGAGAAATCTCACACATTGTTCATTCTGCTGAACCTAGATCTTGTCTTATATTCAGGTTTACGTTTCTGGCTGCCACTGCAGATCCCACCTGTTCTTCCAATCTGAAACTGGTTCAAGGGTATGAAGAGGAACTTCCACACTTCTCAATTATGGTTCATTATCTGTTTTAGCTTGCTCTCTTCTTGGCAATGCGTATTTTGAAGACTACATGTAAAATGTCTGGCTTTCAGACTGTTGTGGTAATGAAGCTGCCTTGAATTACTCATATATCTAGTTACAGTTTCTGGATTGATTAGAGGTACTCAACAATTCTGATACCATTAAAAGTGGAAATGCTTTTTTTTTTTTGGGGGGGGGCAAGGCCAGGGCAGTGCCATTCCTACAGGGGGACAAAGCACTAAGTTTTGCAGGAGCCTGAGCTTCTGTGTAAAATTGTCCCTCGCCCTTGCCTCCAGAGCCATTTGTGGCTTGCTGCGAATGGCTCTGGAAGTGAGGGGAAGGGACTGCATAACACAGGCTCCTGCAAAACAGGTAGGGCAATCCTAACTTGCACTGGAATAGGCAGGCCGGCTTGCCTGTGCTGTATCCAATGCACGTTCATTGCCTCTGGAACCCACTGGGGCAAGGGGATGTTTGTCCCCTTATCCAGGGGTAAGCTCCAGCCACCCTGATGGGCCTGCTTGGATCTGCGCCTGCTGTTCAGCATGCTGTGGCAGCCTGAATTGAACCCACGCAGTACAGGGACAGGGGGTTGGATGCTGCCTAATGGGTTGGATGGTTGGGGTTGGATGGTTGGGGGTTGGATGCTGCCTAATGCATCCAATCTCCATCCCCTCCCTGGGCTGCCCCGCCTATAGGACTGCCTCCCCCTGCCTTCCCCCACCCAGAAAAGCCCCTGCGCCGGCCCCAGCGATGGGATCTTCAAACGACTTGGGGGAACGGAGGGCGGGACTTAGACGGGACTACCGTTTGATTGGCAGCCCGTCCATGCACTTTCGCTTTCGTTCCGCTCGCCCCGTGGCCGTCCCTGGCCTCGGAGGGGGCGCCTGCTCGCCTGGGGGGGAAAGGCGCCCCCTCCGAGGCCAGGGACAGCCGCGGGACGAGCGGAACGAAAGAGGAAGTGCACGGACGGGCTGCCAATCAAATGGTAGTCCCGCCTAAGTCCCGCCCTCCGTTCTCCCAGGTCGTTTGTAGATCCCATTGCTGGCCGGCCCAACTCACTTACCGGCTCACCGGCCAGTTGCTCTGGTGCAACTGTGTTGACACAGCTGCCTGCATCGACACAGCATGCCTTGCCCTGGCACGAAAAGCGTTGGGCCAACACAACACACATGCATTGGCCCAAGGGCATTCTTGGATTGCGCCCTTTGTGTTTCCCTCCCCCCCATAGGAGTACCACTGGGGCAAGGGAGGGTACTCTTTAGATTGTATCCCTCTTTTTAAACTTTGACTTATTTTTAGTGTGGAGAATCCTAAATATATTGCTTTATTGCTAGCAAATATTGCTAACACAGTGCGTAAATGTAAAGCTTCCCCCCTTCTGTGTTTTATGTCTCTTAATGTCTTTAACAGGACTACCTTGTACTGGAACAAATGTTTGTTTCTCTTGCTGTAATTCACCCTCAGGGTTGCTCTCTGGGGCTTTTCACCAAATCCAAGAAAATAAAGTTTTAAGCCCATGAGGATTTCTTCTGTAATACAAGATATTGATCATGGCATTGTTTTCAGCTACAGCTTGCTTCTGTAGTCTTGATTTTTTAACCATGCACCGTGTGCCATAGCTGCATAGTGTTTGAACATTTGTGTGCCTGTGTATATAGCGTGTGTGTCAACAGTGGTTGAACAACTAGTTTTCAATATTCCTTATTGCTAGCCTTTAGAGAAAGGCATAATCATATTTGATATACAAACATGCATGCAACATACATGCATGCACACACATTGCACATATAAGGGCTCTATATATGTATGCATTTGCCTGCACATTTCCATCAAGGCTTCTGTCCAATGATTGGCTTCCACACGTCACTGACAGCATGGGTTATTATGATGCGGCTCATCTGAGTTTTTGGAAAGTAGGTACAGTGCCTACAGGGGGCAATGTCCAGGAGGCAGAGGTCTCAGAAGATAACCTGTCTCTGACATTACTTTGTCCTCTTTGACCCGTGCGGCTTCCTCCCTCCCTCTCTCCTCCAAGCATGCAGACCTCTCTCCAGCAACTCTGACTCGCTGTATGGAGCCCACCAAGCCATTGGTCTTTCACACCCATTCAAAAGGGTGATTTCCTGTTTCAAGGTTATAAAACTCTACAGCCAACCCAAAAAGATGAAAAAGCTAATGAACTGTGAGTATTTTTTTTAAACCTTTGACTTTCTCTGCTCCTGTTATATTCTTAGCCGCAGTCTAGCAGGGGTTGATGGGTTGCTTCAGGAAAAAAGGAGCTTCCCCTTTATAACTCTTAAATAGAGATGCCTAGATCCTTTTTTCATCATGTTAGCATCTTACTGGCACTAATGTGACAATTACCAAGATTGCCACCTACTGTCATCCAACTGCCCCTACATTACTGATGTGGCTTGGAAGCTGGGCATATAGGCATGGCCTTACAGTAACTGCAATGCAAAGGTACTGCATGAACTGGCCTTATATCCTTCATTGCTGCAGTCCAAGCATGAAGCAAGTGAAAGATTATGTAGTTCTTATGAACTGTGATATCTGTAAGCAATTTCTAACATCCACATTGTCAAGTGAAATGGAAACTAAACAGTAATTTTACCTGATAAATACGACAATTCCTTCTACAAGTAAGGTTTCTTAACCGCTCTTTCTGTTTCACCCAGTGGTGTTCCTACAAGGGGGGCAAAATGCTAAGGGTGCAATCCTAACCTGGAGTTAGGCCGGCCCAGTTAGGCCAGCAAAGTTTGGTTTGCACAAGGTTCAGCAGTGAAGTATGTTTGGACCACTCCTGGAGTCAGAGAAGCCAGCACACAGATGTGCACCATCCTCTCTAAGTCCGAGAGTGGTCCAAACGTGCTTTATGGTGTCCCTTGTGCCGGCCAAGCTTTGCTGCTGGCCTAACTCCAGGTTAGGATTGTGTTCTGTTACAGGTGCTCCTGTGTAATGTGGAACTTCCCCATTGCTGCTCGGAGAGCCGACTCTGAGGCTTTGATCTCCAAGTCACATATGACTGGAGGCAAGGTTGGAGGGGCCACGTTACACAGAAGTTCAGGCTCCTGCAACACTTATATTAGCATTTTGCCCCCCTATAGGAACGCCACCGGTTCCATCACTCTAACTTGACTGAAGGGGTGTGGAGCTGGCACAGTTGACTCCTCAGACCTTGTCCTGGGGCGGAGCCTCAGCTGGGTCCACGACTGCCTGATCCTAACAGTTCGTTAATGCTTGCCTGCTAGCACTGATCAATCCACAGTGTCACTTCTGCTCTTTTGATCCACAAAAAGTAGTTCAGCCTCTCAGGGGGTGAGAATCTTTTCCCAGACTTCTTTTCACCCTAACCTGGAAAATGTCTTCAACCGAGGACTCCTCTTCAACAATGAGAATTTGGGAGGGAAACCCCACAGATATCCATATCTTCAAAGGAAGATGTCTTTAAAAATGCAGCGTTCTTCAAAGTGGGGAACACCACCTTCAGCAATCTGGAGTTCTTTAAAGTGGAAGCCCACCAGCACTGTGTGTTCTCTGAGGACTTATTCCCCAAGTGGGCTGAAAACTTGGAAAACAGCAAACTTCCCCCAGTCGTGTCCCATACCACTTTTTAGGCTATTTTTTTTCTCCCTTCTGAAAACATCTTTCATTTTCTGTGAATTTTTTTTCCTGACAGAAAGGACTTGCTGAATGCACATGCCTTTCTCCTCTGTTAAAAAGGTAAAGGTTTCCCCACAACCGAATGGTCTAGTCGTGGCCGACTGTAGGGGGCAGTGCACATCTCTGTTTCTAAGCCGAAGACCCAGCGTTTGTCCAAGGACAAGTTTCCATGGTCATGTGGCCGGCATGACTATATGCCGTAGCGCACGGAACACTGTTACTTTCCCACCGAAGTGGTCCCTATTTATCTACTTGCATTTAGGTGCTTTTGAACTGCTAGGTTGGCAGGAGCTGGGACAAGCAACAGGAGCTCACTCCATCACATGGTCTCGAACTCCCAACCTTCCGGTCAGAAAGCTCAGCAACAGCAGATTAACTTGCTGTGCCACCATGTCTCCTCTGTTACCAGATGTTATTTCAGGATCTGCCCAGGCTTCCCACTTTCCAAGGTGTCTGTCTGGGAGAACCCTTGTCTGTAAAAAACATTCAAGGCTAATTTCTGCACTTCTCATAGTGTCCCACAATTAGGAATTTGGATCATGGAGGGGTGGAGCTATAGCTGGGCTTCCCCAGCTACAGTGTTACCATGGGTTAACACGGTCAGCTATGGCCAATACAGTCAGCACCTGATGGGTACTCAGAACCCTGCTATGAGTCTGTGCAATCTTGGCTGCTCCCAGACCAGCCCTTTCTTCTGGAACTGCCATCTGTCCACTAGCTGTTAATGGAAGATCTAGATAATGTCATCGCCATTATATTCTGTGTTGTCCTCCCATTTCCCCCCCCCCCCAACTTGATCTATTACGAATTGTTTGGTTTGCATTTTGGAATGCAATCAACTACTAAAGGGCAATCAACTACTAAAGCCAAAGCACCGCTATAGAGACACAGCCTAACCCAAAAAGAACCTTGCCCTTCTGACAATACTGGCACCAAACGTATTTCTGTGTAAATGTATGTGGAATATCACCTGTGGAGAAGGACATTGATGGGGTGGTATGGAGAATACAGCACTATATCAAGTGTCATGTGGATCTATCATTGTCATGCTCCTTTTGCCTGATAGTGGCAGTACCTCGGCAGCATTACAGGTGTTTCTCCTAAGGCAGAAACAAACTATGTTTGAACTCCTTGCCACAGGAGGTGGTGATGGCATCGGGCCCAGGCACCTTTAAAAGGGGATTGGACAGATTTCTGGAGGAAAAGTCCATCGTGGGCTATAGGCCATGATGGGTTGTGCAACCTCCTTACATTAGTAGTAGGCTACTTCAGACTGTCAGGTGCAAGGGAGTGGCAACAGGATCTTGTTATCTCGTATGTCTCGTATCATCTTGTTGTCTCGTAGGCTCTCTGAAGCATCTGGTGGGCCACTGTGAGTTACAGGAAGCTAGACTAGATGGGCCTGATCCAGCAGGGCTCTCTTATGTTCTTGTGTTCATGTGGGAGCTGGCCTCCTGTAGCATTCAGTCAGGTGAAGATCTTACCCTGCCTTCACAACCAATCAGAATTGCCAGCTAAAGGGTTTCATTGGCTTCCCTACATGGCTGGATGCTACAGAAACCATTTCCCCAAATAATAAGGGTTCGGATGGCTACCACGTAGGGTCTACATGTACCTAGCAACCTAATGGTAAAAGATTATCTGGGAGCCACAGAGTGTGCATTACCATGCAACAATGAGCCACTTGCCTTTAAAACCACCCAAGGCTAGATATACTAGACACACTCTACTGTTCCAACCCAAAAGGAAAACAAGATGAGACTATGTTTCCTGAATCCTCTCCCAATTATATTTCATTTAATAACACTCAGTTTAAAAAAAAAATCCGTTGGCAGGGGAAATGAAACGACATGATTTTATGGGATCATTCATCAAGAACTAATTGAAGCTTTCACACAGTTTAGTGCTGATAAAATGCTGGTAACAATAAACAATAACAAAATTTGCCAGAGAAGGATTTGTTTTGCCGTGATGAAAATGGTTCACTTTCATCCTGGGGATTCCTGGTGAAAAAGAGTCTCCAATTTAAAAAGGGATAAGCACAAGCTCCTCTGCATAATGACAGGAGGGAAGCTGTGTCAAATGTATTAGTATTGCTCCAGTGGAGCCATTCTCATTGTAAGCGTTTGCTATTGTGTGTGACTGAGGGAGGATGCACAGCCACCAAGAGGAGATTAAAAAAAAAAAAAGAAACTTGGATTACTTAAAAAAAATCCAGTTCTCATGTAGTTTTAACCAGAAAGGAAAGTAAATTATAGTTTTACAGGTTGTTGTTGTTTTATTTGCAATATATCACCTAAATGTGCTTTAAACCTTTCCTCTTCTGTTCCATAGCAAGTCCGCGTTACTCTAGGATTATTGGCTTTTTCAAGCACTTCCTGCAAAGATGATGTGTCACTCCCTGAAGCTTCAAAATGAGATGCACTTAATGCTTCTTTATTGGAATATTCTACTGCTGTGGTTCTCAAACTTTTTAGCACTGGGACCCTCCGGAAGTCATGTCATGGCTGGAAGTGCCCTCATTGTGATGCCAGAGCCTCCTGCTTTCCTGATAATGCTGTAATAATTTCGGTTATTTCTCAGCCATTTTCCAATAGCAAAGTGAATCAGAAAGAAAAAAGCCTATGTACAACCTTGACACATGCAAAACAACCACACAGTGCTCCTCCTTTCCAGCATCCCATCGTCCCACATTTTCAAGATGGCTGTTTTCGGTGCTTTGCGACCCACCTGAAATTGGTTCGTGACCCACTGGGAATTATTTCTATGGCTAGGAAGTGGCATTGTGTGTTTGAGGCGTTTTATTCAGAAGAACAATTTTTTTGTTTTGCTTGTGCATCCATTTAGACCATAGTATTTCTGTGTATTGATCCACATTTAAAGACCCAGAGACCTGACTTATAAATCACAGGAGGAGCCCTGAAGTCTCAGCCGAAAGCAACATCTATTCCAGCATCCTGCTTTTATTTCTACAGTTTCTACTCTGGTATATGAAACCAGCCAGGGTGCTGTCATGTCACTGCTTTTCTATCCCCTTTTAAAAGCCCGGGCCAGCATAATATGGTATGGGCTGATGCCTGATTACGGAACTTCCTTTCCTGTTCAAAATACTACACATTTGCTATGGCATAGAGTGCCTGTTTATTTCTGACCTTTGTTCCCTAGTCCAAATGAAGGCATGATGCAACTATGTTGCAACTATGATGCAACTATGTACTTTGTGTTGAAAAGCGGTATATAAATACTAGTGATTGATTGATTGATTGATGTTGTTAAAGTTACACTGTCCAGCTATGGTCAGTGTCTGGGTGCCTCAAAATCTCTTGTACGCTGCCTTGATGTCACAGTGGAAGAAAGTGCAATATAAATTAATGTGTAGAGCTCTGGCTAGGTTTCTGTTTCATAGAATTCGCAACACCTCGAATGACAAGTTGTCCCTTTTCAAGATTCACAAATACTTTTCAGAAACAGGATTCTGATTTCAGTTTCTAAAAGTGAAAATCATATTCTTGGGTCTGTATCAATGCCTGGGATTAGATACTAAAAGCACAGTCCTAACCTTGTGCTCCACCAGCTCAGCGGCTGCTGTGCCAGTCTAGAGTGTTGCAGACATGTCACAAAGCATGTTTGCAATTGCTTGGGAGTAAGCTGCACTGGCGGGAAGATCTGGGCTGCCCCACTAGCATCAGATCTCAACCAGTAGCCCCTGGAGCAAGCTGGGTCTGTGCTGAGCAACGGCGGGGTTGGAGTGTTTATGGGTGGGGGATGGAATAGGAGCTGCCAGGAGGGGAGCAGGATCAATGAAACAGGTTTGTGCTCTATCCAGTGCCCACTTCCAGAACCTTTTCACCCAATATGATCTTTCAGATTTGCACTGGAAGCCTCATTGGGCAGGCTTGGGCTTCAGACAGGGTAAGGAGGCCAATGTCCACATACCTTGAGTAGACCTCCAGCCTACTCCTTCCCAGCACAGGACATGAACTGCTCAGTCTCACTGCACCAGCGCTGGTTAGGATAGGGATGTAAGGCTCAAATCCTATATGTGTTTACATGGGAATAAGCCCCATTGTATTTCTAAGTAGACACATATAGGACTGAGTTGTAATTTTGAGAAGTGCTTGTGTACCTACACAGCATCTTTCCCATGTTTTTCAGTAGTTGATTAGGCTAAAAATGATTAATACATAACTATATGTTTGAAGTTAAGTATGTACATAAATATTTGGGTGAATCATACTTTATGACAGAAGTAAGCCATAGAAACAAACTGAGAG
Organism: Lerista edwardsae; assembly: GCA_029204185.1. Classification (NCBI taxonomy): domain Eukaryota; kingdom Metazoa; phylum Chordata; class Lepidosauria; order Squamata; family Scincidae; genus Lerista; species Lerista edwardsae. Next base: position 13,144 of record JAJKFI010037213.1, read on the forward strand.
CGCAATCCCAAACTGGAGTTAGGCTGGCATAAGCTAAACCAGCAAGTTTGGCCAGCACAAGGGACACCATAAAGCATGTTTGGACTACTCTCGGAGTCAGGGAGGATGGCTCACGTCTGTGTGTTGGCCTCTCTGATTCCGAGAGTGGTCCAAAAATACTTTACAGTGGTAACTTGTGTTGGCCAAACTTTGCTGGCTTAGCTTATGCCAGCCTAACTCAGTTTAGGATTGCGCCCTGGATGTGTTTCAGTTAACATCAGTTATCTCTTTGTACAGAAAGCTATCTAAAATGTAGTCATTGTTGCACTAATAACACTTGTCTAGGGAATGGGAGACATCTCAACGAACTACGTTATGCATATCGGTGTATTTAATATGTAGAAATGAAATCTCAGAAATAGATGCTATGCATAGGGGCAAGATGTAGAAACATCTTTGTGGATTATGAAATAGAAGTATTGGAAAACATTTTAATTATGGCAGAGTAAATTACATAAGAGGCATCTTATGTATCTTTGAGGCAGCCTTTTTTTCTGAACACTTTGATCATACCATTCTAGGTTAATCATAATGAGAAGCATTTAAGAAGCAGCTCTTCAGGACCATGGTCAGCACAGGCAACCAATTCCCTTTCAATGGGACTTGCGTCTGTATAGACATGTGTATGCTTGAACTGTCACTTTTTCTTTCGATTACTGTATTTTAATATGCTCTTATACTGTCGCTATGTTTGTTTTGATTAATATTGTCAAGTGACAAGATAAACATATTTTAAATATATAAGTTCTGCTATTTAGTTTTTGTTGATATCCAAACAAACATACCCATATTCAAGCCAGTATTTATGGAAGTAGTCATATTGAAGCTAATGTGGAATTTGATGGTATTTAAAGCTGAGGACCATCTTGAAACATCAATCTGAGTCGTCTTGACAGATAGTGCTGTTTTTTGTTGTTGTTGTTGTTTTTGTAAGTTTGCAGTTTAGTGAGTAGAAGTTGATTTCTCATTAGGCCAATGATTGCTTAGCTTTTAAATAAAAAGGGGAAGCAAATAACTGTATCAAGTTTATACTTAAGTTCTGTAGTGCAATTGGGTACTACCCAAGAATGGTTACCCAATCCTATTATTACTGACAGCACAATCCTAGACCCCCCCCCCTTTGCGCCGGCGCTGAGCTGTTGTGCCGGCCAAACGCCGTCGCAAATGTGCCATAAAGTGCGTCCGCGTCTGCACTATGGTGCTCGGCTGGCACAAGCATCAGCCATGTGCCAGTCAAGTGCCTGTGTTGCTCAATCGGCACAGGGCCTCCGCAAGGGCATTCCAGAAGCATTCGGGGGGCATAACTGAGCGGCACAGTGGGCGGAAATGGCGGTTGTGACACAGGACGGCCATAGTGCCATATCCTAATGCCGGTTCCCAACCGATTTGGGCCGCTCCTGTGCACATTCCTCTGCACCTGCTATTTTGCTGGCGCAGATCCGAACAGGCTCATAGGGGTGACTGGGGCTTACACAGGTGTAAGGGGAAAACCTCCTCTTGTCCTGGACATTGCTGCTGCTGCCTCCTAATGGGCCTTGGGATATGGCCCTGCTATGTTGGCCTTACTAGGCCAGCATAAGGTAGGATTGCGCTCTGTGCTCTGAGACATGTATAATATGTGCAGTTGGAGGAACTGAACCTTTGTGCAGAATCCTTTTTGCAACTAGCTTGTGACACACTACATCAGAGCTTTACACATTACTCCATACCATAGAATCATAGAGTTGAAAGGTCACCCTCCTGCCTGTAGCAGGAAATCCTCCTAGAGCATCTCCAGCAGGTGCCTGTCAAGCCTCTGCTTAAAGGTCTCCAGTGAGGGAGAATCCACCACCTCTCTCAGTAATCTGTTCCACTGTCGAATTGCCCTTATTGTCAAGAAATTCTTCCTGATGTCCAACTGGAATCTCCTCTCTTGCAGTTCGTACCCATTGGACCTAGTTCTACTGTCAGAGGCAGGTGAGAACAGATTTGTCTCTTCTTCCATATGACAGCCCTTCAGGCATTTGAAGAGTGCTATCATATCTCCTCTCAGCCTTCTCTTCTCTAGGTGACATACCAAGTTCCCTCAACCTTTCCTCCTAAGACTTGTTTTCCAGCCTTCTGATCATCTTCATCGCATAGGTGACTCTGTTTATTATTTTTTCAGGATCCCAGAAAACTCCCTGATGTCACTGGAGCTAAGAAACAGTGACTTGCTTGAAATCACTACTGTGAATTTTTCTAGACCAGGGGTGTCAAACTCGTTTCATACAGAGGGCCAAACAACATTTAAGATGCCTGCTGAGGGCTGGAAGTGATGTCTTAAAGCAGGAAGTGATGTCATTAAGCGGAGCATGACTAGAAATAAGCACATTTTCTCACTTAGGAACTCATTAGCTGCAAATAGAAGAGGAAATATGCAAATCTTGATGATCTTCCAAGGTATGGGAGAGTCCAATATCATACAGCAGTGACACCTCAGTACAGCAGTGCTGGGAGAGCCCGAGGGCTAGATAGAGCTTTTGTGGGCCACATCTGGTTTGGCACCCTTGTTCTAGATAAAGTTGAAATAATGTTCCTCTGAGAGTACGACAGAATGAATGTTATAACATGAAAGACATACATTCTTCTCACCCAAATTTATGTAATTCATCTTTTGCTTGCATTTCACCTCACCTTTCTTCTAAGTGATTTGAAAAGATATCTGTGTGCAGCACAAAAGTTTAAAAATAATTTCTAGAAAGAAAAGGGGATTGTTTTATCAATGGCAGTTCCACTGTGGTGAAGCAGTTGGCGGCTTTTAAAACTGCACCTGTTCAGTATCAGCGAAAGTGCTTTTTCAGTGAACACCCACCGAATCCCCTCTCTGTCTGCCTTCAGATCCCAGATGAAGATGCTGCTCTTGGGGAAGGCCTTTAACCAAAGTCTTTGAATTTGCTCATCGCTCGTGTTTTCTTTTCATTTTTATTTCAGTATTTTAATAAGATTTTAGATTATTGGTTTTAATTGTTATAATTTTATTGGTAGATGCCTTGTAAGGGTAGCACATCTTGAAAGGCAGGGTATAAATGAATTTAAATAAATAAATGCATGCACAAATAAATAGAGCCTTTCCCCCATTCTAATACATCAAGATCATAACCTTGACCTTGGTGTATTGCACAATTATGTCAAATGTCCTCCCTTTGTGGTTGTCCCTTGGCTTGCACGCAATTGTCTATTATAATTTTCAGCTTGTTCAAACTGACCAGTAACAGGGCAAACTTGTCCCTCCTGTTCCTAATTCTCCATTTCTCACCTACCTTTCCCTCCTTGATTTGTTCAGTTGCATGTACACCGTGCAGAATCAGATAATTAGTTGGTATATTTCAATATATTGTGGAAGAAAGATAAAACATTTGACTCAGAGCCTTCCATGCTGTAAATGTGATGTTTGTCCAGAAAAAGCAGAGAAAAGAGGACTATAGGGCAAGATTTTCTAAGGTGACACTGGCTAGACCCAAGTATATGCTAGGTAGAGATAATGATTCAAAGAGTAACTAGAACAATATGGTGTCTTCCCACAATCTTAACTTGTGGTATCCTTATTATTAAAGTTTGCAGTTGCTTTTGGAGATGGAATGCAGATTTCAAGCATTATGTCTCTTCATTTGCACGCTAAATATATGACATTTGCATTTCAACTAAAGCATCTGCACAGACAAAGATGTCTGAAAATATAATTTTGTAGCATTCTTAAAAATGAGAGGCACAAAACATGCCACATTTTGAACTGTAAACAAAAAATCCTTCAGTTTTTGCACAAAAGTAAGTACAGATTTATTGAAATGTCAGTGGACAAGAAGAGTAATGGAAAGGGAAAGAAGTGTGGAACAGAAAAATAGCACAAATCTGTAGAATGCCTCAGAGTGCAAATCTGGAGTTAGGCCAGCACAGTTAGGCCAGAAAAGTTTGGCAGGCACAAGGGCCGCCATACGTATGTTTGGAGCACTCTTGGAGTCAGAGAGGCCAGCACACAGATGTGCGCCATCCTCACTGATTCCAAGAGTGGTCCAAACGCACTTTACGGTGGCCCTTAGAGTAGCCAAACTTTGCTTGACTAACTGTGCTGGCCTAACTCCAGGTTAGGATTGCAACCTAAATGATTTACATAGTAGTCTCAAACTTTCCTTTGCTCTAACATGTCCAAGTGATCTTGGGCCATGTCCTCAAGTTTCCATTTGCTTACTACAGTAGTGTTGACTAGTGTCCCATCTCAGGGAATATCTCAGTCATCACAAGATGATCCCCTTGCTTCCTTCTTTTTTCTCTTATGATTTTGTTAAGGGAAGACACAGTTTAAGGTTCAACATTTTGACATCAGCCCCATTGCAAAGACAACATAGTTTGGCAGACAGGTCCTTTTGTGTATCCTGTGTGGTCTTCATCTGGCTTTTGAAAGAACAATAGGTCCTAGCCAATCCACCAAATGAATATGCACCAGCCAACTGGGTATCCAAGCCCACCTTGGCAAGGGAGCAAGTAGGGATGCCAAAGTAGTTGAAAATCAACCAATTGGATGGACTTAGGATATTATCAGACCTACATTTTTTAAGGTCATGGCCAAAGATGTTGCGTGTTCCAGCTCAGTTCCCTCTGAGACCTCAATGATGATGGTCAAGTTCTCACCCTATCTCACCTGTAACCAGAGAGCTGTAATGGTCTCTTAAAGTTGATACTAAAGTACGATTTGGGAATAGTGAGATTTAGGCCGAATGCTATAATTTCCCTCCCCTGGAAATGCAGCTGTGACACCGAAGCATGTGCTGAATCTTGTGGGGGGCGGGGGCTGGGGTGTGTGCAATCCTGGAGGGCTCATCACAGAAAGGAACATTTGTTCCATTACCCAGGATTAAGCCTCTGGGGCTTGAACAGGTCTACTCAAACCCGTGCCAGTGATTTTGCTGGTGCACGTTCAAGTGGGGAAGGCAAATTGAGGCCTGGAAGATGGATAGGATACCACCCCCTTCCAGCCCTTGTTCAACCCCATTCCCTATTCCTCTCACTCTCTGCCCCATTCAGCCCCCTGTGCTTCTCCTCCCTACCCCTGCACTGACTTACCAATACCAGGGGATGTAGAGTTTCCGCTGGAGTGGAGCCACAGCTGCTCTCCACTGAGGCAGCCCAGCTCTGCAATATGGGCATGTCAACATTTAAGAGTGCAATCCTATACTATGCCGGCCTAGTAAGGCCGACATAGCAGGGCTGTATTCTAAAGCCCATTAGGAGGCAGCAGCAGCAACATCCAGGACATTTTCCCCTTGCACCCGCGTAAGCCCCAGTCACCCCTGTGGGCCTGCTCGGATCTGTGTCTGCTGTTTTGCAGGTGCAGAGGAACGTGCACAGAAGTGGCCCAAATTGGGGCCACCAAGGTTGGGGACGTGGTTTAGGATTTGGCACTACAGCCGTCCTGCGTCACAACTGCCATCTCCGCCCACTGCACCGCCCAGTTATGCCCCCAGAACAACTCTGGAATGCCCTCACGGAGGCCCTGCGCCGACCAAGCGCCGCTGATGCTTGACTGGCGCATGGCCGGCACTGCCGACAGTCACGGCGGCACCCGAGCACCAGCACTGCTGCTTGCACCGGCCCAGTGCCACAGCGATGAAGCAGACGTGCAAGAGCGCAAGGGGAGTATAGGATTGACTTGTACACAGAGTTTGACTTGTGTATACCTCATAGACCTCCATACATGAGCCCAATGTCTTTCTACACATTTTGTTTTTTGAACTTGTAAATGTTGGTTAATTCTGAATGTTCTTTTTTTGATATATTTTTTTTCAGGACAGGGCCCAGGGAGTCTATGGTGGGAGGAGAGTCTATCTATAGTCTCTGCAGTCTTCTTGAAAATTTCTTCTTGGTTTTTGGAGAGGGGTGTGTGTGTGTGTGTGTGTGTGTGTGTGTGTGTGTGTGTGTGTGTTTTGCCAACTTATATTTATTCAGGGTAATTGTTTGTTGCTTAGGAAGAACTCATCTGGGAATTTTGGCTGCAGGAAAGTGTGTGGTGTTTCTAAAGGCAGCCTCCAATCAATTTTTCTCTCTAGTCTGCATCTTGCTAGCCTGATAGAAGTCCAGCCTAGATTGTGGAGTGGTACCTGAGAGAATCTGAGGACAACTCACAGGTGAGGACCTTGTTGGCTGTTCTGATACCACTCCCATTCAGTTCTTGTGCAAATTCAAGCTGTGTTAAAAGGGGTTGTGGAATTTGTCCATCCGCTTATGGCTTAAGTAGCACCAAGGTCTCCCTCACATTTTTAGCCCAGAGCTGAATTTTGTTATAAAGCCTGTCGACCCAGGTGAGTGCATAGACTTGTTAATATTCAATGAAGGATTCTCAATGACTGATGTTTTCTGTAGCTGTTCCTGCTAGACAAAATTTCCTAATCTGCATTTTTGCTCACTTTTTTTTCCTTGAGCAGTCCCAACACATATGTGTTAATAAGAGCCAGGAGATATGTTTTGCTTAACAATGTAAGTCCCACAGGCTTTATGCTCATAGGTGTGCCTGCCCATTTCTCCTGTAGGTTTATAACCCAAGCTATGTTTTATAGTAGAACATTCAGGCATAGAAATTAGACTGACAATGCCAAAGGACCTACTTGTTTATTTGGCTTCCCACTCCCCTCCTCAAATGTTACCCTGTAGGAGAGTATTTGTGGGAAGGCTAATTCACAAGGCCATGCAGCCACTCAAATTTGGGTACTTCCAATAAATATTATTCTCTTCTGGAAGAGACAGGAGGGTTGGAGGACAAAACTGGCACAGTGTTATCGATGATCCTTTCTCCCTTGCTCTTCCGCTCCACCATCCTTACTGATCAGACTGGAATTTCCAGGCCAGGGGAAAATGATAGCTCTTGTTACTGCCACCACCAATACAAGGCTAGGAAGCCCAGACTGAAAGGTTCCCCCAAGGCAGCTTCTTTCTCCAGAATGTTCAAGATTCCCGAAATCCAGAGAGTCCTCTTAGAAATCAGACAGTAACATAACGTGATGGTCTGGAAAGTGCAGCAGCCTTCGCCCTTCTGAATGTTCTTGGTCCAGGCAAGGAAAACGATTTAAAAAACCCCCAAGGATTTTCTTGAAGGGCTGAATGAACCAAACAAGAAGAGGAAGGGATTTGCCATGGCATTCCAACACTTTCCCCCTTATGCCACATAAATCCCCAGCTTCCCCTATGGGGCTCCTCAGATATTTAGATGGTGCAAATCTGGGAAGCCTGGTGTAATGCCACAAGGCGCGGGAAGGGGGTTAATACACAGTGGAGGCCTGCTCCACTATTCATGCCTCCTCCCAGACCTGTCCCACCTCCATTCTGCCCTTTCCAGCCCCAGAACACCACTACACTCCCCACCTCTGGAATGTCCTTTGCCACCCTCTTCCCACCTTTGTGCCACTTCACAGTACTTGCCACTGGTGGTCGCTGCATCTGTGGGTACAGCACCAACAGGGTGGCACAGGCCTCCCCACTGGTGCTGCCTACTTGTGTGGTGCTGTGAAGCACTTTACAGCACATGTGTGATACCCAGCACAGGAATTGGATTGCATTCTGAGACATCACAGAAGCCTTTGACTGTGTGAGAGAGAGAGAGCGAGCGAGGGGGGGGGAGGGAGGGGGAGGGAGGGGGGGAGGGGGGGAGGGGGGAGGGACAGGGAAAATAGGGTAGAATCAGAAAAATTCCATATTTTTTCTGTTGCGATCAGAAAACCCCCCACATCTAGCCTGAGAGATTTCTTGGAAACTGGCAATATTATTGAATCGAAACTTTATCTATTCTTCACTTTTCAGCTATTATCCCAATTCTTCCTTCTTTGTTGTACAGATCTGAGAATGTAATTTCATTTTAATGGATCCTGAAGCTTCTTTATACCCTTTACTGAGAGCAGGGGCTGCTTTTAAGCTTTTTTTTCTCAGCCTTATTACGGGGAGAAATATTTGAAAGACAAATTTCATATTTCATGTACTTCAAGCCAAAGTTAGTGGTGCATAAAAAGCATTCCATGGCAGGATACACAGACAAGAGAAGATGGGCACTCACAACTAGGCAGTAAGGACCAGGCAGATAGATACTGTTTAACTGGCTACAGGCATTATTTAGAATATCACCCGCTGGGGCTGCATGACCTGGACATATTTGTGGTTTTCCGACAAAACAAAATCACGTATGGTCATTGTATGATATGGAAGCAAGTACGGTCATTGTCCTATATTGCAGCAGTGAATGGAAGATACATTATAATTCCTTCCAGGGGTTCTAGGTCTGTACTAATGAAATGATTAAACCTTCAATCCTCAGATTTGAAGCAGATCAGGTAGTTTCTGCTAGTTTTGTTTCTCCCTTTAGTTCTGTTTCTACCTTTCAGAGACGCTATTATTCCCCAGGCCTTCCTGTCCTTCCTGTTCACTGTCATTCCTTGTATTTCCCAAACGCAGCTGAATTCAGCAGGCTGAAGGTTCTGAATTATGGCCCTATCCCAAAGGCTCTTATAGCTGGAGGTACACACATACCACCAGTGAAGATGTCGCGAACTTGCCATAAAGCACGTCCACAAAATGTTTGTGTAGGGGTGCTCATTCAGCACCAGGCTCCAAGGTGAGCAGCCATCTGGCCAGCTGGTGCCAGCACCACTGGCAGCCTTTGAGCCCATTAGGGGTGGGGGAAGTCAGTGAATGGGGAAGAACTGGGGAGGAAGGGGGAAGGAGCAGGCCACGAGGGGGTGGGACATGATGGTGGCTGTCACTACTGAATCCAGCAGTGCAATTCACCCGGTACGCTGGGCGGGACTTACCTTTGAGCGGCAGTCCACCCGTTGCGTCACGCCGCGTTCCGCCGCTTTCCCGCTCGCCGGCGGGCGGGAAAGTGGCGGAACGCGGCGTGACGCAACGGGCAGACTGCCGCTCAAAGGTAAGTCCTGCCCAACGTACTGGGTGAATGACGCCGCTGGCTGAATCCAACACTTATCCAACACGGGGCTGCTCAATTCACTGCTGGCAAAATAGCCGGTGGCAAGCCGAGGAGCCCCACTGTGGGCGATGAGGCTTTCCTCGGGGGAAGGGAACAAACATCCCCTTCTCCTGGGGAGACACCAGCCGCTGCCTTTTGGCCAGTGGCGTTTCTACAGGGATGGCAAAGCTCTAAGTTTTGCAAGAAGCCTTACCTTGCAGTGGAGATTACTCCTCTCCTGCACCGTTTTAGCCAATCTTGGCGTTGCTTACTGGCTACAGCAGCAAGGGAGAGGAGGGATTTACACGACAGGGTAAGGCTTCTTGCAAAACTTAGAGCTTTGCCATCCCTGTAGAAACGCCTCTGCTTTTGGCTACTGCTGCGGCTGCGGCAGTTAAGTAGTTCAGGATCTGGCGGTTAGTGGGTCGGAAATAGACACAGCAAGCCAAGCCTCAAATGTTCACCCACCTGCTTACTACAGACAAGGACACGCACAAACATGCCCCTCTTCTATATTGTGTCAAACTGTTTTCCTATTAATAAGTGTAATGGAATGGCTTTGATATTGTATGGGATCTTTGACTGTTTATTTCGGATTCTCAGCTAAACTACTGGTAGCGGATTATCCTATGATAGTTACATATCAATGAAACATTCATCAGAAAAAGTTTTGAATGCAGCAGTGTTTTCCAAATGCGAAATTGGGAGCAATTCATTTATTTCCCACTAAACTTTAGTTTTGGAGACTGCTTTTTAGGGGTTAGAAATAACAGTAAATAAAACCCTCCCAATTGCTATTAAACATGTCACTCTCAGTCTCTGGAAATGCATTATAGGGTATCATTGCGTATTTTTACTTAGCATTATAAAATTGTAAGTGTTCCCAGTGGGCAATGCCTAGCACAGTTCCTTCTATATAAAGCATGCAGAAAAGCTATTAGTACTGTGTATCCAAAGATATGCCCACAGCTCAGACTGTGCTCAAGACCTGTCTGCCAGTCACTCTAAGAAAAAGCTGTGGTCCAAACAACATTCTGGATTTATACGTGTGTGTGTATGTGTGCAGGTGCACATACCTGTATAAGCAACATGTACACACACACACAAAACAGTGTCCCACTTTGCTGTGCCTCTCTGTGCTTGTTATTATGCACACTCTGAGAACACAAAAAACTAACGTTGATGATGGGAATCATGGAGAAAAGACACTTGGGGCACAAAAGGAGCATTTTGCACAAAAGCCTGTTATCCCTCACAGCATGCAAGGCAAAATACCTTGTTAATGCATTGTCTTCTCAGGATTCTTATTGCAGGGGTTCTGCCCCAGGAGGATTCCACAGACAGACACCCAGATGGAACTTCCGTTTCACGATCTCAACAGGGAAAGCAAGGACAATGCATCCCACACAGGTAAGCAAAGGAGGTGCTGCATATCTGTCTTAAGTCTCTACTCCCATGTCTGCTCTCTCTCTTGGTGAGAGAGACCACCTGCTATTTTAGTTCTGCTATATTGGACCGTATCATTTGAGGGGCATTCTGGGAACAAAAATGGCACCTACATGTAATTGTCTGATGGGAAGAACCCTAGCATTCCCAGAGATGCTTCTGTCTGCAAAAGCATAACATAAATAATGTCCACTCTTGCTGCCAGTATCAGCAGTGAGAGTTAGGCCTGGCTTTAGCCCAATGTGACTGATGCTGTCACATCGGACCCCACGCCTCCAGGGGGCCCTGCGCTCAAGGCACTCACCTGAGTGATCCCTTTCCTATGCGAGGAGGCTGCCGCACCACTGCTGAGCCCTGAGGGAGAGCCGTGAGCTCTGTTCAGAGCTCATATCCTTCCCTCCAAGCTTGCAAGTGGCACGCAAGCTCCCATCGCTCCCACTGAGGAGCGCTACGGAACAGCCTCCGAGTTTCAGGAGGCAACCGTAACGCTCCTCAGTGGGAGAGAGGGGAGCTTGCATGCCAATCGCAAGCTCAGAGGGAGGGATAAGAGCATGGAACAGAGCTCATGGCTCTCCCTCAGAGCTCAGCGGTGGTGCGCATGCGCTTTGCCTTCTGGGACGGAGTCCAGTTTGTCGGAGTTGCAGCTCCGACAAACTGGACTCCGTCCCAGAAGGCAAAGCGGCTGCCCGGACATGCGCACCACCGCTGAGCTCTGAACATTGCTCATGTCCCTGCCATTTTGCCTCGGGCATGTGATACCCCTGAGTTACTTCTTCCCAGAACCCAAGTATGTGGACAGCACAGTTCGCACTGCTTGTCCACAGGAGCCGCGTGGAGGAACCATCGGCCAGTCCTGCAGGGTGAAACTTGCTGGTGTGGACTGCGTTAGCTGAGCATCCCCAATGAAGCCACGAGAGACAGATGTGTAAGGATGAAAGGGCCACTTTATTGCAAATGTAATACAATAGAACAGAGCTGGGGACCAGCAGCCATTAACTGAAGCAGGCAAAGGGCCTTAACTGAAGGTGGGGGGGCACGTGCTGCCAGCCCCCCCTTTGGCGGGCGAAACATTCTGACTCCAGGCCAGCCCCATGGGCGTAGCCCTTCTCGGTCCAACCCCCGCAGGGGCGGAAGCAGCTACTCACGCGCCTGCCCCAGCCGGAAAGCATCTGGGGCGGGCTAAAGCTTGAGGTTAGGAGATTCCCTGCCAGCCCCACACGCCGGTCAGCAACTGTGGGCCTGCCGCTGGGTCACTTTGTGCCTTAGCTGACCTCCGGATGCACACCAAAAGCCTCCTTCCAGCCTTTATGCCCGTGCCAACCTGCAATAAAGCGACCAAGGTTGCCGACTGTGCGCGTTCAACACCCTCACACCTCCCAAATACAGTCCAGGGTAGGCAAAAAAAACTACCCGCCCCAAGTCAATCGGGCAAGCAGAAAAATTCCTACCTGGCCCCAAATATGGCGACCAGCCGCTCTTGGACTGCAGAATGGGAGGGTGGGCGGGGATCCTTCTCCACCTGAATCAGGAAGTAGAATGGCCCCAAGGGGATCTCACCTCTCACAGGTGAGAGGGCCACATCTGGCTTGCGTGGCAGGGGAGCAAGCCAATAGCGAGCCTCCCTCTATGTGCTGGGGCTTGGCATTCCCTACATAGAGTTGACCTTAGGCTTTGCAGTCACCAAAGAATATGTGGGATGATTGATCATTTTGCTGCAACATAGAGGTGGGAGCAGATAACAGCTAAATACTGAAACAAAAGGTTAAAGGCAAAAAGCAAGAATTCTGTCCTTTTCTTTTAATGGGATTGTGCGATGACTGAATCCTTGTAAGAGTCACCTGATAGGCTCTCTCTGTCTGTTTTAGATGATTGCATGACTCATATAAATCAGTTTTGAAACCATTTCAAATGCTGGGCATCCCAAAGTTTGCTTTGAAAAAGTTGATTCTTGCAGTAAAAGAAAACAAAATAATCACTCACTCTACCAGCAAAGTGAGTAGCTAGCATGTGCGTGCACTGGGCACCAAAGCAGGCTAAGGGGAAGAACAAGAATGGGGGTGCAATCCTGACCCACTTTCCAGCACTGACATCGCTATGCCAATGGGGCATGTGCTGCATCCTGCAGTGGAGTAATACACAGAGACCTCCTCAAACTAAGGGAATATTTGCTCTCTTACCTCAAAGCTGCATTGCTCTTACCTTGGTGCTGGAAAATTGTTAGAATTGCAAGAGTGCAATCCTAATCGGGAGTTAGGCCAGCACAATTAGGCCAGCATAGTTTGGCTGTCACAAGGGGCATCATAAAGTATGCTTGGACCACTCTCAGAGTCAGAGGCCAGGACAAAGACATGTGCCATCCTCCCTGATCCTGAGAGTGGTCCAAGCGTGCTTTACTGTGGCCCTTGTGCTGGCCAAATTTTGCTGGCCTAACTGTGCCGGCTACGCTCCAGGTTAGGATTGTGCCCTGATTCACCTTGCTGAAATCTTTACAAAAATTTCTTGCCTACCCCTGAAATTGATCCTGTTTAGTTTCCGTTTAGTTTGAAATGTGGTCTACATTTTTCCCAGGCAAACAATGGCTTTTCTGAAAAAAGGGGGGAGCAAATAGCCATGAAAAAGAGCAGCCTTTTTTTTTTTTTTGCTTTATTCATGAGATAAGCCACTGTTGGAAATGAAACTGACCCTAAACAGAAGTATTGGCCACAATGCTAATTAATTTTTCATAGCTGGGACTACCAGATGTTTTGCCTCTCCCTGTTTTCCCCTCTTTTTCATAAAGGGAGATGAGATGTGAAATGCCTAATATGTAATCAGCCTTTAGGAAATCCTTTATGCATTACATTTTTGCTCATGTATATAATTTCTACATGCTAAGTCCCATGTGTTTTGTAGAGGGTTGCCTTATGTATTGTGAGCCAATAATGCATTGAAAGATTCTTCATAATGATGTGTGCACTGGCATATTATCTTGTTGAACTATTCAATTAAATATGATAATGCCGAACACATTGACATAGTTAAACACTCAGGTGAACGAGCAATTCACTGTGAAGTGTAGAAATATTTAACGTCATCTGCATGCCTCTGAGAAATCTATTTTTTAAACAACACTTCAGGATTCAGGGAGATACTTCTGCTTACAAACACAACTTTGCAATGGCAGATACACAAGTCCCACATTTGAGCATTCCCTGAAAATACCCAGCCAGAAAAATTGAATTACATTAAGTAAACCTGTAGGTGTGGCTGGCGTGATTGAGATCAGAAGTATGACACCATCAAGTGTTACTACTACAGGTGTATGGTGGTAGCAAAGCAACTGCCCGTTTTTCCCCAGCTCCCTCTCCCACTTCATTGGGCACTACGTGGGGGGAAATTCATAGTATGATGAGTCCATGCCATTTTTTCAATTTAAGATGCAATCCTAACCTGGAGTTAGGCCGGCACAGTTAGGCCAGCAAAGTTTGGCTGGCACAAGGCGCCACTGTAAAGCGTATTTGGATCACTCAAAAGCAGTGGTGTCATTCAAATGATTTAGGAACCGGAACTCACTTTTGATTGGCACTTGTCGGGAACCCGGAACCAGCCACGGAGCCCATTAGGATTCCTGTTCTGGTCCGTTCCCCCTGAATGACATCACTGCTTTCGCCCCCCTAGGAATCCGGAGTCACTCCCTTTAACCCTCTGAGTGCTGGCCAACCAAGAAGAAAAGCTCTTTGCAGAGGAATTAGGAGGGGGGAGGAGGGAGAGTGAAGTGGGCGGAGTCAGCCCTAATTTTAACTAGTGGAACTGAGTTCCCCCGCGTTCCCCCTGCATGACATCACTGCTCAAAAGCATATTTGAGTCACATCTATGAGCGCAATCCTAAGCAGCGCTGGAATGGCGAGGCTGACGGGCCAGCGCCATATCCAGTGCTGCTTAGGAGAGGCTGGAGCCTCTCCGCAGCAAGGGAGCATTCCCTTGTGTGCCCCTTAGATCTGCACCTCTAAAGCCCGGCCATGTCCAGCCCCAACCTCTCCCCCTTCGTCCAATCCCATGTCCGTTTGGACTCAGAGCCTCCTTTCCCCTGGCTAGGCTGGCTTCAGCCAATATGAGGGAGGCTCAGCGGGAACGCAACAGGACCAGCACTGCCTGCTTCACCAGTCCTGTTGCTCTAGCGCCAACACGGGGATGCCGATTGGTACCCCATGTCAGCACTGAAGTCATTGTGTCGACGCTATGATGAAGCGTCGACGCAACGGGCAGCATTGGATTGTGCTGCCCATGCTGGCCTTTCTGACTTGGAACGTGGTCTGAACATACTTTACGGTGTCCCTTGTGCCAGCCAAACTTTGCTGGCCTAACTGTGCTGGCCTAACCACAGTTTAGGTTTGCGCCCTTAATCTATTCATATCCCACCTTTCTTCCTGAAGGGCACCAAGGTGGCTAAGAACATAAAAATACATATTTTAAAAATATTAAAAAACCCTATAAAATACACAAAAACACCATATGAAAAGCCAACCAGTGGCAAGAGGGTTGTCATGTGCCATGTATCTACAAGATGTTGTGTAGGGCTGCTTCACACATTGGACAGAATTCCTACACATAACAACAACACTTCTTTGTAGAGAAAACAGTGATAATGGCAAGAAAATAACTGCTTGTGGCAATCACAGGTGGAGCTGGGGGAAGAGGGTCACGGTTCCTAGAACACTGAAGGGGCAGGTTCCTCAAGGCTGTGTGAGGAAATCAAACGATTAAGGGCCCAATCCTATCCCGCTTTCTGGTGCCGACGCAGCTGCAATGCAGCCTTGAGGTAAGTGAACAAATGTTCCTTTACTTTGAGGAGGCCTCCATGACTGTCCCACCACCACAGAATGCAGTACACACTCCATTGGAGTGCCTATACTAGGGCTAGACAATTGAAGAGGATATGGCCCTAACACGTCTATAGTAATATCTCTGTAATTCAAGTTGATTGGAGAAAAATATACGTAGTAGGTTCAGTTTGGGTTCAGCTTTCATGATGGGGCTGGAGGATACGTATTTTCACATTCTTCCCGTTTCCCAGCTGTCAGCCCCAGGACAACAGCATTAAAA
Source organism: Lerista edwardsae (assembly GCA_029204185.1). Lineage (NCBI taxonomy): Eukaryota > Metazoa > Chordata > Lepidosauria > Squamata > Scincidae > Lerista > Lerista edwardsae. Next base: position 28,673 of record JAJKFI010037213.1, read on the forward strand.
AAGAATCACCTCTTTCTTACTGTATACATTTTCTAAATCCTTCACAGTGAGTCCAGTCTAGTCCCTTCCGTTTTTTTTTTAACTGTAGGACTGAAGACGTTCTCTGTTGTTGCTATAATGTGATTCACTTTTTGACCATTTGGCCACATATTAGCATTTCTGTGACACCTAAGCCCTTTCCCTCACTCCATATTCAATGACCTGAGTTCACTACCATCTTTTTTGTAGCACAAACCCTGGAAGGAACTTGGGGCTAAGCATTTGTGCCTGTTCTAAGTTGAAGGTTATGCTAAAGCACATAATATGCTGAAATCATTCACTCTGCGTATGACCTCTGCATAAAGTAAGATACAGAAAGGTTCCTCATAAATACATGCTGAAGAGAGAAAATAAAGTGGCAAACAACCCTTGGGACAAGAGTACTTCTTGACAGGGGGTGGGGGGGGGAGCCCAACAACCCAGGGGCAGGCAGGAGATTGCATAAACTGGAAGTCATCTGACAGTGGGGCTGTCAACAAATGCTGTTGGCTAAGTAAAAGATATATAAAAGTTAAAAGACAATAAACCAATACAGCAAATCTCTTGCTTCCCCACAAATGAACACATTTGCAAAATAATGGACATTTCTGACCCTTGTGATAAGAAATGCATTATAACAAATATTTTGAAACATACATTCTTAAAATTCTTAAATTCTTAAAATGCCTAGCATCACACGGGAGTTTTTATACTAGATCAGAGCAATGGGCCAGATTCACTAGAGTTCCCAGAGAATGCTACTGAGGGTCAGTGGCAGCCATCTTCACCACCTGCGATTCAGATCTCTAATGATTATAAGGGAAAGGTTTCCCCACGACCGAATGGTCTAGACGTGACCGACTGTAGGGGGTGGTGCTCATCTCCGTTTCTAAGCCTGTAGAGCTGGCATTTGTCCGAAGACAAGCTTCCGTGGTCATGTGGCCAGCATGACTCTACGCCGTAGCACACGGAACACCGTTACTTTCCCACTGAAGTGGTCCGTATTTATCTACTTGCATTTAGGTGCTTTCAAACTGCTAGGTTTGCAGCAACGGGAGCTCACTCCATCGCGCAGTCTTGAACTCCCAACCTTCCAGTCTGAAAGCCCAGCAGCAGCGGTTTAACTCATTGCGCCACCACATCCCATGTAATGATTATAGTATTGTGCAAAGTCATTGGCCATCACCAGCTTTGTTTTAGTAAAGTTTAAACGACCATCATTTATTTATCAGTATTAAGACATAAACAAAAAATACAGGAAATATGTACACTAAATTCAAACACAATTTTCAGAACCAAATGGCTTCTTCATGCAAAAGTCAGTATTTAGTGCGCTCTCCCTTGGCTCTAAACTCATCTTGAACTTTTTTGGTGAGACTGTCCCGAAGTTTTCTGAAGTAATCTTCCAGTATATTATAGCAGGCTTCCTCCAGCACTTCCCAGATTTCTTCTTTAGATGTATATAAGGTCATTGCACCATTGCTAAGACAACAAATCTAATGGTGGCCTAGGACTTTTACACAGCACTGTATATCTCAGGAACACCTCTGAGAGTGCAATCCTAATCTGGAGTTAGGCCGGCACAGTTAGGCCAGCAAAGTTTGGTCAGCACAAGGGCCACCGTAAAGATAGGCCTGTGCAGGGGCTTTTCTGGGTGGGTGGGGAAGGCGGGAGGGGGGCCAGGGTGGGGGGAGGGCGTTCTGGCAGGTGGGGCACCCCGGGAGGGGGGTGGAGCCCAGATGCGGCTGTTAGGCTGTATCCAAACCCCTGTCCCCAGTCCATGCGGCCCCAATTTGGACCACATGGCAAGCATGGACTTGCCCCTGCTAAACAGATCCAAGCAGCCCCATTAGGGTGGCTGGCGCCTACCCCAGGATAAGGGGACAAATGTGCCCTTGCCCCGTGGAGGATCCCGCCTGCTCCAAACCTATGTTGGATACAGCACAGGCACATTAGGATTGCGCCAGTGGTGTCATTCAAATGATTTAGGAACAGGAACTCACTATTGAGTTCAAATTCAAATGTTGGGGGAAAAAAAAAACCCGGAAGCAGCCACGGAGCCCGTTAGGATCTGGAACGCCCGTTCTGGTCCGTTCCCCCTGAATGCCATCACTGCCTTCTCCCCAGTGGGCTGCAGACTCACCAGAGCGGCTGCTGAATCCACGTGTGTGGCTGGAGGGAGCGAGGAAGGGGGCTGTGCAGGATGCGACTTCCCCACTGCAGCCCTTCCCCCTTTGTCCCCCTAGGAATCTGGAGTCGCTCCCTTTGACCCTCTGAGTGCCAGCCAACCAAGAAGAAAAGCTCTTTGCAGAGGAATTGGGAGGGGGAGGAGGGAGAGTGAAGTGGGAGGAGTCAGCCCTAATTTTAACTAGTGAACTGAGTTCCCCCGCATTCCCCCTGTATGACATAACTGGATTGCGCCCTTAAGAATTTACTAATCGTCTAAGATTTCAGAGTTATGTAGTATGCTGTGCAATGGCTTCTATTCTGAATTGAAGGGAAAATATATATATACCTTGCAGCTCCGAACTGGCACCACCATTAATGTGTCTAGATTGCATTATCATCTTTCTGCCCAATGTCAAACATACTTTCTTGTGGCATGATATACAAATGTTCATGGCCAGAGCAGGAGTGTGAGCTTACTAAAAATTTGGGTTCCGTTTCAGTTGAGGTTCATCAATATCTTTTCCTCAGGCATGAACAGTGCATTCTTAGCATGTCTACTCCAGAGTAAAACCCAATGAGTTAAATGGGACTTACTCCCATGTAAGGGTGTATTGTATAGGTTTTCAGCCTATTTTTTTAAAAAAATAACTGTTCAGTAACCAATCTGATGATTTTGAACGAAGTTTTTAAAAAATCAGATACATTTGCAACTAAGCTTTTCTTATGACTGATGTGTCATAGTATTCTTTCTACAGTCATCTGCCTAGCAGAAAATACCACTTTTACTTCCAAATGTTTTTGTTTTCCTGATGGATGTAATAATACTGTTATAAGCAGCGGCGTCATGCAGCCAGAACACTGGCGGGAGGAACGGATGAGCGGCAGCCCGCCCATTGCGTTCCAGTCCGTTTCGCCGTCTTCCCCGCCCCCGCAGGGCATTCCTCCACGTTCCCCCGCGTTCCTCCTGCCCAGCGTTCCGGCTGCATGACGCCGCTGGTTATAAGTATCCGTAGCGCAGCTACATTTTAAATAGTG
>JAJKFI010037215.1:0-12900 GCA_029204185.1 Lerista edwardsae
GAGAGAGAGAGAGAGAGAGAGAGAGAGAGAGAGAGAGAGAGAGAGAGACCAATCAATAAGTTCACACACACACACACACACACACACACCCTATATGTATATCAGGGAAATTCTCCAGTAAGTGATCTCTCATTCAAGAATGCCACTAATTGCCCAACCCTACGCTACCTAACACCTCAAGAACTTGTGTTTCACGAATGTTAGGCACTTTATGGTGGTTACAATCAGCACCCACCCTCAAGAAGAGCTGGGATGCCACCACAAATCACAAGCAGCAACGCTGGCCCGACAGTGCTCCCTGGAATCCCCCGGCACTGGTCAGCCAGTGCAGGGAGTGGGAGGGAGTCAGGGGGTGGAATGAACAGGGTAGGCAGAATGGGGTGGCAATGGGTGCAAGGAAGATGGAGGATCGGTTTGGATAAGGGCTTGGGTTTGGCACCAATGGTGTCTGCCAATTCCTAACCCCCTTCCCAGCCTCAATCCCCCTACCCATGTGGACTTGTGCCAGCGATATCGCTGCAGTAGGTTTGGTTAGGTCTGGCAGGCTAGTACAGGTTTACTCTGGGGCAAGGGAACAAATGTTCCTTTCCCTCAAAGAAGCCTCTGGAGGCCAAAACAACCCTTCAGGATACAGTGGGAGCCACATTGGCGCTGCTGCATCGCTATATGGGGCTGATAATTATTATTGGGCTGTAAAGGTTATAACCCATGTTCCTTTAGTCATATACTTAACACTGATGTTCTTTTATGAACTAAATATCAGGCAGATTGGGTCTCCCTATAAATAAAGACCGTAGTATGAGAGGGGGCTTTAACCCTAGCCCTTCTGATTTGGTTGGCCCCTTCACATTGGCTGCTAGCCAGGTGGGAAACAACTCCATTAGTGCCAGTAGGAGCCTTTTTCCATAGGAAAGAGCTGTGGAGAGCCCTACCATCAAAATCCAGACCATGGCATGTGTTATGGTAAATGCCCTTCTGGTCTACACGCCCCAATCCAGTTGCTATGTAGTTTAAAAGAAACAAGCAAGCTACGATTATGCCCTTGTTTAGTATACTATGTCTAAGCAACAAACCAAATGTGCAATCAGCACCTATGAACATCAGCAGCAGCCATATGAGAGAACTGTGCCATGTACTGTAGATCTACAAGATAGAAAAGTTACAAGATACAAAGCAGTGTGAAAAGTTCTTTGAACCATCATTTTCATCAAAAACTTGTGGGATCGGGACAAAGTACTCAGTCAAGTGGAGGAGAAAAAGCTGACTGAAGAGGCTTCACAGCATTTGTTTTCAAAAAGCTTGGGAGACACTTGAGCATTGTTTCAGTCACAATTTCCACAAGTAGAACGTAAGAAGAAAAGAGGTGTTGAAACACTTCCCCCATTTGAACTGCAAAAGTGTTGGACATAGCCGATACTTTGGTTAACTTCACAGAACCTCAGTGTGTTCTTTTCAGCACAATCTGTGAGTTGTTCTGTCAAGAATGTGTAGCTATTTCTGGCATGTGGAGTTGTTTGTCCCCTGAAGCCTGTGCTCTTTGCTCTGGTCATTTATGACAATAGGCTTTTGGGGTCTTTGACGCTGCTTTAAGCCATTGTAGCACAACTGCTCTTTGTGTCCATCACAGCAGCTAATGGATCAGGCTGTCCTTTTTTACCTAAAAGATAGTGAACTGTTACTGTTTATCATCAAACAGGACTGCACGTATTGGGATAAACGTATACTATACAAGGATAGGAAACTGAGAGGACTTGACTCAAACAAGTATATATTGCCTCTTATACTTATGCTGGTAAAACATAACAATTTGAATGCAGCAAATTAACACTTGAAGGATAACACAAAATGACACTGATCTGCTCAAGAGCAGCCTGTATGCAAAGATGAGCAGTTTATCCAAGGTATGATCGTGCATATTTTTATTTGGGACCAGAAACGCAGCTTTTAATTCTGTGCTATTACCAGATTGAGAAAAAAAAATCCGTCATAATCGCCGTGAGAAGTAAAACAAATAATTTCTTTAAATATGATCAGCGCTTGGAAAGTGACAGCAGAGGCTTTTGTTCCAAAGCTGTTGTCTTGTCCTTCCCCCTCCTCACACTCTCTTTTAAGACTCCAGTTCCACAACCCGGGCCACTGGTGTTAAATGAATATATTTGACAGGAGTTGGATCTTTTGGGCATTGCAGGAGGTTTTTCCTCATCTTGGCATGTGAAGATTGAGAGTGTTTTTTGACACTAGGAGCAGAGGATGTGAACACAGCAACTTTCGGGGCATCAGAAATGTCAGCAGAAGGAACAATCAGTGCTGTCGACGGTGCTGAGGTAATTTCCCCACACCACGCCATGAATTCAGTCAGCTCCTGCTCCTGCGGATTCTGGTCTGACAGAGTCTCCCTTGTTGGTGGTAAATAACACACAAAGTGTTCTGTCAGCATCAAGAGTTCTCCAGTCCCCTTATGTAGTCAAATAAAAACATAATCCTTGTGCCTCGGTTTGAAATCTGACAGAGTATTCAAACACAAGCCTAGCCTGCATTTTTGAAGATTCTTCTTGGGAAGTTTGTCTTCAGAACATTTTTCCTCCACAGGCTAATGATCTTTTAGTATTGCTACACTGTACAGTACGTATGCACCTTCCACCTCCATAGATGCAATCCACTGGCAAGCTGTTTTGCACAGGTCTCATAGAAACAAACAGGAGCCACACAAAAGCCTCATTATGTCTCTCTTGAAGTCCTTCTCATGAGGCAGGGTTGATTCCTATGCAATGTCAAACCATGGTTTGTCACTATGGGGGCAATCTCTGTGTAAGCGTAGCAAGGGTGGTGTCTAAGGTCAGCCAGGTCATGCACTGACTAGGGGCCAAGCCCATCAGATACCCCATCTGACCATGTTGACTCCTTAGTACTGGTGGTCATGGTAGTAACCAGTGTGCCATCAGGAGCAGACTGGGGATGCCATGTACAAACACATGAATTTTCAGGATAGGTTCACACAGTGAGGTCCCAATCCTAATGGTCTGTTTCACCACATGCTTATGGCTGTAACAAAAGGCCACATGCCATACAGTACAAGCTGGCCTGCAGCCACAACTGGAGAGCAGCCTGGTTCACCAACAAACCTCGGCATCATGGGGGGCAGACAGGAGACAGGGTTAGGGGAAAAGGTTAAGGAGGGGGCAAAAAAGGCTGGAAAGGGGACAATATTGACAGCAAGAAACACTGCCAATATCCTATCCCCCTTTCTGGCCTCAACTGACCCAGGTCCACAATCCCTAGCTGGCGCAGGTCCACGTAGACCCATCAAGGCAGCAGAGATTTACCTAGGGGTAAGAAACAAATGTTCCCTTACTTCAAGGGGATTCTAGAACCAAAGCACCACTTCAGGATACAGTGTGTGCACTGTTGAAGCAACCTACATCAGCACAGGGGGAGTTATGTAGGACTGGGCTGTACTACACATAACTCACAGCCAAATCCAACCTAAATCCCCACGCAGCAATGCAGGGGTGCCAGTGCAGCTTCTGCTGCATCCCCCAGGGGATTTTCAACTGCTGGAGGTCTCCTCAGGGGACCCCTTGCCCTGTGGTAATCAACTGCTGTAGGGCAACTCGGACCTTTGCCATTTAATTGATATCATTGGTACAAGTCTGTGTTGTTCCATGCAGTCCAATCATGCCTGGGAAGGGGGTTTGGATTTGGCCTGCACTGCCACTGCTGTATCTGCCCCCTCCTGGGACTGATCCACCAATCCTCCATCCTCTCCCCATTCCGCCCCTTCCTCTCCCTCACCTGGCCCATTCAACCATCTGCATTAGGCTTACCTGCTCTGGTGGGCTTCCCAACATCCACCGCCTCATGTGGGAAGACTCCAGCCTTCCTGCCAGTGCACCAGCTGCTCGTGCTGCTGCAAAGTGCTTTACAGCTCTTTCTTTACAGAGCTTCCTATGCTGCTTCCTTTAGATAAGATTGGGCAGTCAATTTTTTAATGGAGGGCAATTCAAGGAGGGCAGAGTGGCTTGCATATGGTTCCCGTATAGTTTCCAGTTTTGACAGCATTCAGCCTCTTAAGACGCAATCTTAACCCTGAGTTAGGCCAGCACAGTTAAGCCAGCAAAGTTTGGCCGGCACAAGGGACACCGTAAAGTATGCTTGGACCGCTCTCGAAGTCAGAGGCGCCAGCACACAGACGTGCACCATCCTCCCTGACTCCGAGAGTGGTCCAAACAAGCTTTATGGTGTCCCTTGTGCTGGCCAAACTTCGCTGCCCTAACTTTCTAACTTTGCTGGCCTAATTTGTTTCTTACCCCTGGAGCCTAACTCCAGGTTAGGATTGTGCTCTTAGTTAAGAACTGAACTATATAGTAGAGCTTCATATGTCTTGTCCAATGACTCTCAACTAAATCTCTGAATGGGTGCCTTAGAAAAGTATTCAGCTTAAGCTGGCATCGTGAGTTGATGCAGAAATCCTCTTTGTCCTGATTAATCACTGGTGGCCTCAAGCAATTGGTTAGTGATGAAGAATCATGTGTGAACAAGACTATAACTGCATATTATGTGCATGTCTATGTAACTTGTCTATAGCTCAGAGCACCGCCCAAGTTCAATGTGTGATGTTGCTAGACTGATCTATGAAAGATCTCTGTTTAATGCATGCTTACCTGAAAGTAAATCCCATTGAAATTAATTAGACTTTCTTCTGAGGGGACATGCATAGGATTGCGATGTTGGTCCCTGAGGGCCACTCCAAACTGCTTTTCTCTCTGAGAGGAAAAATATGGAGATATCTTTTCCCCCCTGCACAGTGATGGAAAAGTAGCTTAGGGTGATTTCGAGAAGGAAAGCAGCAAGCAGGTAAAGGGTTATGCAGCATAGGGTTACCAGATACAAACTGGGGCAGAGTGCCTATACCTTTAAACATTGTATAGAAGCAAGAATTTTGGCAGGTGACGCTCATCATGGAAGCTCATTCAAAAGCTGCACCTGCCAAAATTCCCTCTGCTATACAATGGTTAAAGGTATAGGCACTCTGTCCCAGTTTGTATCTGGTAACCCTATGCATCCTTTCTACTCACCCTTTCTCCAACCTTGATTGTAGTTTTCCGTGACTGGTAGAAGTCTTTAAAAGGGTTGATGGTTGCATGATCTGGGGAGAGGAATCATTTACAATAGTAGTCCTCTTCAAAAGTTATGGCTGCCAGAAACACCAATACTGAATGAAGGCAATTGGGGGCGTGCCAGCAAGTCTTGCCTCCCCCAGTGATGCATTCTCTGGCCATGCCATACTCTCAATGTGCTGGTGCTTATTTTCAGAGAAACTGCATGTGATTTTCTGCATGTGACTGTCCCCTCCAGTCAAGAACTGAATACACAGAGACCAGAGGGACATGGCCAGGATGTGTGACCTGGCACAGGATGTATGTCTAGCCAGCACCTCCTCATTTGTCCAGCAGCCTGGATAACTGGAGAGGGCTGGTGATTAATGCCACATTGGGGCTGTGTTTATGCTAACCTACCTTCGAGATGCTCTATAACTACTTCTTTTAGTGACAAATTCTGAGCAATTCCCCTCTTCTGTCACTGATAAAACTGGGTTTCTGGGCAAAATGCACCACCGAATCCTCCTCTTCCAATTTCTCTCTTGAAATATTTCTTTCGTCTGTCTCCATTACACCAGCAGGGAATGGCGCAGTGTTTCTGGAAGCTGGCAGTCTCTAAATGGCTTTCCAGCTTGCTTTTAGGCTGAAATCACTGCAATCTTCAGTTGCTACTTGGATTGGAAAAACTAGCACATTATTATTCTCAGGACTGTCTTGATGTAGACAGATATATGCTTCCAGATATATATTTGGGTGTCTATGTCCCTAGATACATGTTTCACTCATTCTTTCTTTTGTTTATCTCTTTTTCACACTTTCCATTCACAGGTCATATTGCATTTTGTATTATTGTTCTGACAGTATAGATTTCTGCATTTTTTTAAGAGAGAATGTGAAATGATTACTAGAGTTGTCCTTAGTTGCACTTTTAATATATAAGGCTTGTTTTGCATACTTAAAACAATCAAATAGCCAGAACAGTGATATTTTGTCCAACAATAAAATAAACTTAGGGAGCAATCCTAAACTGAGTTAGGCCAGCATAAGCTAAGCCAGCAAAGTTTGGCCAGCACAAGGGCCACCATAAAGTATGTTTGGACCACTCTCGGAGTCAGGGAGGATGGTGCAAGTCTGTGTGCTGGCCTCTCTGACTCCAAGAGTGGTCCAAACACACTTTATAGTGGCCCTTGTGCTGGCCAAACTTTGCTGGTTTAGCTTATGCTGGCCTAACTCCAGTTTAGGATTGCGCTCTTAATATTCACTATCCCCAAATCCCATTTTTAAAAAAAACAAGGAAAACATTAATGTGATTCATCCATCACTATGTGCATTTGTACTGATCTCTGTTTATTAAAACAGACTACAGCTGAGTCAAACTGATCATGAGTTTCAATTTTCATCTTGAAATTTGCAAGTTTGATGGAGATTGGATTGCATGAACCGAGAGCAGGATTTCTCTGTGTTTTGTCTAAGCTTGTTCATTAATCACACACAAGCATTTTTGAAGGCTCCAAGTAACTGTGCCATATTTAAGTTGCCCGACATAGCCCAAGAAAGTTCCCAAGCCTTGTGAACAAGGGAGAGATGCAGTCCTGGAGACTGGCCAACCAAGCACAGGGAAATTTATCCACCAGATCTGAGCTAATGATTAGGCAGCATCTCTTTATAGACTTACAGGCCAATGCTGACAATCCTTGGGCTGTCCCAACCCATTTCAGCATCCCCTCTCCTCTCCTTTGCAATACCCTCTCCCAGCTGCTGTGCTGCCTCCACTGGCAATCAGGAGCTTGAATTCAGTGCTGGCAGGCCAGAGCAAGTCTTCCCATTGGTGCTTCTAACACACAAGTAGTCACAATGTGCTTTGTGGCATGTTTGCAACATCTAGGCCAGTGCTGGAGTTGCTGCACCAGTGGAGCCAGTGCTTAGGATTGCACTGCTAGGCTGTAAGCCTATATATACTTCCACTTGCAATCCTGGCCCCTGTGCCACTTAGGGCCAGGACAGCAAAATACTGCCTTCATGGTAACTTCCAGAGGCCTTCTGAGACCCAGAGAGATCTCCCTTTTCCTCAGAGGACCTTTAAATGTCACTTCCAGTTTTCCCAAGAAACAGGAAGTGAGGTTTTAAGGCCCTCTGGAGGCTGCCTCTGGCCCTCAGAAGACCACCAATGAGGGAGTGAGCAAAAAAAAACCAAAAAACTGGTGGAGAAATGGGTCACAGCTGCACCCCCTACTGGGCGTTTGCCCCCCTTGACCCCCCAAGTATGCCAGTAAAAACATCCTTGAGAATAAACCTAATGAATATATTGCTAGAACTTATTTCTGAGAAGACATGTAACGTATTGCAATTACTGTAGTGTAGTAATTCTTCAAGCTTCTTTCATGAATGCTGGAGTTGGGCAAAAAACAGACAAAGTTTCAAAGGGATGATGATAAAGATGATTATGATAACAACAACAACAACAACAACAACAACACCAAAAGTGCTTTATGACAATAAAAGATGTCAACTAAAATCTGGTCTTGCCTCAACTCAAATATATTACAGAAGAAGCAAAATATGATTGTAAAATATACAGTAGAAGCCCTTTAAAAATTGTACAGGGAAAGAATTCCATTAATATGCAGATCACAAAATAATACTATATTCCTGTTATCAGTAATGAGACACTGAGATACTTCTGAGTAAAGCACGAGCACTCTTAAGGTAATTGTGATGCAGAGTTTCTTGTTAACTTTAGTGAGAGCTGCAGCTCTTTTAAGAAACTGTTCATGTTTTCCTGCATACTTCACTGTATGAATTGATGTGCACATTCATAAGTCCTTGTAACATAACAGGGTGTATTTTGAGGGTATCAGCCTAAGGCTAGACATGTCTACTCAGAAGTAAGTCCCATTGAAATCAATGGGGTTTTCTCACAGGAAAAGTGTGTATAGGATTGCAGCTTATATGACTTCATTTCAAATGACCTGGTGAGAAAACAAATCCAAAACGGAATTTATATCATTTTATCAGAAGTGCACAATTGCATTCATTGCCTGTTCTCTCCATTTGCAAACGTTAACCCTGAAGTAAAAGTAAAAAAAAATGCAAACTGGGAAATAATTTTATCACTGACATTGAGGGCAATCCTATGCATTTCTAGGGAAGTGTACATGGGATTGCATTCTGCATCCTTTAATGTTGTATGTTCAGTTAATGTTAGCAGCAGCTGAAAGCTAAAGTGGAATATTCCTAACTGATGGATCCTCTCGTGTTGTATGAAAGTGCACAAAAGATCACTATTACGGCTACCTTGGATGTACGTCTTTGCTTCAAATTTCGCAGAGCAAATAGAAGTAGATGGTAAGAGAAAACACTATATACTGATTAATGGATGCTGCAGATATCTCATTGCTCTGTTTGCTTGGTTAGCTTTGTTTCAAATCTGATACAGATCTCATATGGCACAGCAGATCCAGAAATAGTCCATGTTCCTTTAAATTCAGGCAATGTATCACTTTTTATTACCCCATGTCACATCAGTCTGTGACTAAAGGATGAGTTATGTGGACATGAACCAGCATATGTGCCCAGTACAAGCAAACACCACATTTCATACCAAAACCAAACATTGATGCAAAAGGAAAAAAAGATGGGTTCTGTTAGAAAAATACATATCAACACATATCATGCACAATATGCTAATTAGCACAATATGCTAATTTCTCAAACTGTGGGCCGGTACCCATGTGGAGGGTTGCAACCTGATGTCAGGTGGTTTGCAGAAAGCTGGGAGCAGCCACTTTGGAAGCTGCAGGCCTTACTCTTGATATATCCCTTTTGTGAGTGTTAACAGTTTAAATTTTTAAGTGAGGATTTTTTTAAAAAAATTGTTTTTAGTTCAGTGCGTTTACACAATATTTTGTCCTAATCTTCCTTTCTGTTAGCGTTGTTTCCTGGATGTGCAATTGCTGCAGTACAAGAATGTCAGTTTGCATGCCAGGAGTGTCATTTTATTATGTTACACTGATAGCATGTCCTGCTTGATGATGTCACTTCTGGCTATGACATCACTTTCCAGGTTAATACTATCACTTCAGGTGGGTCCCGACAAGAGTACCATTCTAAAAAGTGGGTCCCGGTTTAAAAAGTTTGAGAACCACAGTGCTGGACAAGTTATATGTTTTTGGCTTATACAAGTCTTTTATTTAATGAAACCCATAATCCAGTGTCTTGGGAAAATGAATTAGGTATATTTCTATCCTTTTGGAAGCCATCATTCTCAGAATCTTAATTCTACCCAAGCATTCTGTAGAGGATTGGTAAAATACATTCTCTTGGAAGTAAAGTGATAGATCTTTCAAATCCTGAGAGAGAGAGAGAGAGAGAGAGAGAGAGAGAGAGAGAGAGAGAGAGAATTCATTTAAATATGAATTTACACTAGTCTAAGACCATTTTTCTTGGTGAAAAGTAAGGATGTGCAGAATGTCTCCAAAAATGTTGTTGAGCTTATTAAGGGTGCAATTCTAAGCTGCACTGTATCCTGTGCAGCTTGGGAGCAGGCAGGAGCTTCCCTGGGGCAAGGGCAAATGCCCTAACCCCGGGGTAGACTCCAGCCACCCCAATGGGCTCCTTGGATCTGCGCCTGTACAGCCACATTCCACCTCCTTCCCCCTCTCCAGACTGGCACGCCTCTTGCCTCAGCCACTCCCCACCCAGAAATGCCCTCCTTCTCACTCTCCCCCTGCCCAGAACCACTCTTGACCCAGCCAAACGTGGCTGGCGCAGGAGCAGCACAGTGTGGGCTTCAGCCAGCATTGCCGGGCTGATGTTCCTGCCAGCGGCCGCCCAGTGGACGCAGCGCTGGCGCTGGGGCCCGGAACCCAGGAGGGTGCTCTCGCGCCAGCGCTGCGTACACAGGGCCAACGCAAGCGGCTAGCATCGGCCCAAGGGCGCACTTTGGATGGTGCCCTAAAATACTTCTGAATTTCCCCAACATTCTTCAGCTATATTGATTTAAAAGAAACTTCCTAAATTTGCTTCTAGTATCACTTTGAATGAAAATCTGGTGCCAACATGAGCTAGTGGGAAAGAAGCCTTTGCAGTCCTATCAGTACTTTCTTCTGAAAAAACCCACAGAACACAGTGAGTTCTGCTTAGGCCTTGTAAGCCATTAACAAAAACTTCAATTTTAGCCAAAACTGGGGAAGGGGGTAGCATGGGGGAAGCAATAAAGAATGTTGGGAACAATTTGTTTAAAGGGCAGAACTATTTAAGAAATTGAACTGGGGAGGGGTTTCCTTTGCAGTGGCCATTTCCCAGTTCTTTGGTGTGTATTTTTAAAAAACTAACTTAAAGTGGCAGTGTCATTCCTGGGAAACCTGTAGAAAAACTGGTGGCTGCCAAAAATTTTTTCCCGACTATCACATTGGAAACTATCACACCACCAAAATTCCCAGGTTTTTCCCTCCAAATAATTTCATCCTGTCTCAAATTGTTAAAATGCCCCCTGAAATAAGCAAACACAGCACTGTGTTGTGAGTATGATTTAATTGGGGGCATTGTAATCACCTCCATAATCACCTCCTCAGGTACAATTAAAAATATTAGATTTATTTAAATATTTGTGGGCTGCTTTTTAAGTTCATGAGCCCATAAATCACTCACAACTAACAAAACAATAACGTACATATAACATTCATAATAGGCAACTATAAAATAGAAACTTATCAGAAAATAAAACATGCAGTTTGAATGAAGTGATATGACAAAAAAGTACTTGTGACAATGCGAAGTCATAAAATCATTTTGTTTAACATTTTATATGACTTGTCATATACTGCTCAATTGTCCCTACTTCAGATAGACTTACCATTTCAAATCCCATCCAGAACTGGATTCAAGCCAGTTGGATCAATTGGGCTCCATGCTAGCGTAATCTAGTATGCAATTTTATATTAATATATGCTTAGATCCATTTATGGGACGTAGTGGCGCTGCGGGTTAAACTGCTGAACTGAGCTTGTTGACTGGAAGGTTGGCAGTTCAAGACTGCGTGACAGAGTGAGCTCCCCTTATCCTAGCTCCTGCCAACCTAGCAGTTTGAAAGCACGAGTAGGGACCACTTCGGTGGGAAGGTAATGGCGTCCCTTGCACTACAGCATAGAGTCATGCCGGCCACATGACCATATGACCACAGAAGCTTGTCCTAGGACAGTGATGGCGAACCTTTTGGGCTCTGTGTGTCAAAACATAGGAAAATGCTTAACTTGACTCTGCTGGTGTGTCAACCCCCCTCCCAAACAAAAGAGAAACAATTCTTTATATTCATTTATTTAAACAAAAAATGCAGTCTAATCATGTGTGGTGCTACGCATTATATAAAGAAGCATCAAATAATTACAAAAATGAAAAATAAGTAAAACAATCTCAGTTTTTGTCAGGCATTGGTGAATGCTGGTGTGTCATCCCGAACATTATGGCTTTGACACGCGTGTCATAGGTTCGCCATCACTGTCCTAGGACAAACGCTGGCTCTACAGCCTGGAGAAGGAGTGGAGCCAGGAGCCAGCTCTTAGGCCAGAACCCAGTAGTGCCGACTTGGGTGTGGCGTGGGAGCAAGTGGCCCTCCCAATATTTTGTGGGTGTGCCACCCCAATATCTCGCCCCCCGCACCCCCCTGCAAAGAACAGAGCCAACTGCAAGCGTGTGGTGGGGCGAGGGGAAGTGGCACGGAGAAACTGCATACCTCTCTGGCTCCCAGAGCTGGGAGGGCGTGCTTGTTCCCCCTGCCGCTGCTCAGGCAGTTGGGCAGACCATCAGTGTCGGCTTTCCTACTTACAGTGACTTGCATAACCTACCAGTATAGGTCTAGTTTTTCCAATAGTCTCTTACATGTTTTTGCACTCTGAGAAATTTTAGAAGGTGCAATTTCAAAAAAGGGAGAAATTATGAAGAAATCATGTTTTTAGCGCAATGCATCATGGTTGCAAGGAAACGCAAATGAGCTCATAGTTAGGATTGGGCTGTAAGTTTCCGATTGGGCCACACAGTTCCTAAAGCTGGCCCTGATCCTATTGTACCCTATTATGAATCCTAAGTTCTACTTTTTATAATGAAGAGAGGATAGGTGGAGTTGGGACAGATTTTCACATGTGAGATATCTCTTGTCCTTTCAGCAGCCCCCTGCTGTCACTACAGGCTTGGTATTTGGGTCTCAGCAACTTGTTCGAAAAAACAATACAACACCTTGTCTTAATTGCCTAATCCAGTGGTTCCTAAACTGGTGGGTCACGGCCCATCAGCCAGGGAAGAACTTGTTCCTATCCCTTTAAGGGGTGAGGCGGGGCAAAGGCAGCACTACTGCTAGGGACAGAGGGAGATTTTCCAACTTACCTCTACCAGGGCCAGCCTCCGGGTGGGTGTGCAGGAAGCCCTGCAGAGCTCCCCAAGCCTCAGGAACAATTTTTTAAAAAACCAATTTCGTTTTCTGATTGTGACATGGGAAGTGGTTTCCAAACATTTTTTTTTATTGTTTCTGAGGCTTGGGGAGCCCTGCGGAGGTATCTGTGAGGTTCCCTGCATCCCCATCCCCGAGGCTGGCTGCTTGAGCCTGTGCTGTCTCAGAGCATCACAAACATGCCATCACGCACTTGTGCAACTGCACGTAAGCCAGCAGTGCCGGCGCAAAGGCCAGCACTGGCCCGCCGGTGCTGCATTCAGGAGTAGTGGCAGACAAAGCAGGTTGGTTCCCACCTGGCAACTCAGGAGCTTGGGGAGGGTGGGGAGGAAGCAGGAAGGATATATTTGGAGTGAGGGA
>JAJKFI010037219.1:0-12899 GCA_029204185.1 Lerista edwardsae
GAGAGAGAGAGAGAGAGAGAGAGAGAGAGAGAGAGAGAGAGAGAGAGACCAATCAATAAGTTCACACACACACACACACACACACACACCCTATATGTATATCAGGGAAATTCTCCAGTAAGTGATCTCTCATTCAAGAATGCCACTAATTGCCCAACCCTACGCTACCTAACACCTCAAGAACTTGTGTTTCACGAATGTTAGGCACTTTATGGTGGTTACAATCAGCACCCACCCTCAAGAAGAGCTGGGATGCCACCACAAATCACAAGCAGCAACGCTGGCCCGACAGTGCTCCCTGGAATCCCCCGGCACTGGTCAGCCAGTGCAGGGAGTGGGAGGGAGTCAGGGGGTGGAATGAACAGGGTAGGCAGAATGGGGTGGCAATGGGTGCAAGGAAGATGGTGGATCGGTTTGGATAAGGGCTTGGGTTTGGCACCAATGGTGTCTGCCAATTCCTAACCCCCTTCCCAGCCTCAATCCCCCTACCCATGTGGACGTGTGCCAGCGATATCGCTGCAGTAGGTTTGGTTAGGTCTGGCAGGCTAGTACAGGTTTACTCTGGGGCAAGGGAACAAATGTTCCTTTCCCTCAAAGAAGCCTCTGGAGGCCAAAACAACCCTTCAGGATACAGTGGGAGCCACATTGGCGCTGCTGCATCGCTATATGGGGCTGATAATTATTATTGGGCTGTAAAGGTTATAACCCATGTTCCTTTAGTCATATACTTAACACTGATGTTCTTTTATGAACTAAATATCAGGCAGATTGGGTCTCCCTATAAATAAAGACCGTAGTATGAGAGGGGGCTTTAACCCTAGCCCTTCTGATTTGGTTGGCCCCTTCACATTGGCTGCTAGCCAGGTGGGAAACAACTCCATTAGTGCCAGTAGGAGCCTTTTTCCATAGGAAAGAGCTGTGGAGAGCCCTACCATCAAAATCCAGACCATGGCATGTGTTATGGTAAATGCCCTTCTGGTCTACACGCCCCAATCCAGTTGCTATGTAGTTTAAAAGAAACAAGCAAGCTACGATTATGCCCTTGTTTAGTATACTATGTCTAAGCAACAAACCAAATGTGCAATCAGCACCTATGAACATCAGCAGCAGCCATATGAGAGAACTGTGCCATGTACTGTAGATCTACAAGATAGAAAAGTTACAAGATACAAAGCAGTGTGAAAAGTTCTTTGAACCATCATTTTCATCAAAAACTTGTGGGATCGGGACAAAGTACTCAGTCAAGTGGAGGAGAAAAAGCTGACTGAAGAGGCTTCACAGCATTTGTTTTCAAAAAGCTTGGGAGACACTTGAGCATTGTTTCAGTCACAATTTCCACAAGTAGAACGTAAGAAGAAAAGAGGTGTTGAAACACTTCCCCCATTTGAACTGCAAAAGTGTTGGACATAGCCGATACTTTGGTTAACTTCACAGAACCTCAGTGTGTTCTTTTCAGCACAATCTGTGAGTTGTTCTGTCAAGAATGTGTAGCTATTTCTGGCATGTGGAGTTGTTTGTCCCCTGAAGCCTGTGCTCTTTGCTCTGGTCATTTATGACAATAGGCTTTTGGGGTCTTTGACGCTGCTTTAAGCCATTGTAGCACAACTGCTCTTTGTGTCCATCACAGCAGCTAATGGATCAGGCTGTCCTTTTTTACCTAAAAGATAGTGAACTGTTACTGTTTATCATCAAACAGGACTGCACGTATTGGGATAAACGTATACTATACAAGGATAGGAAACTGAGAGGACTTGACTCAAACAAGTATATATTGCCTCTTATACTTATGCTGGTAAAACATAACAATTTGAATGCAGCAAATTAACACTTGAAGGATAACACAAAATGACACTGATCTGCTCAAGAGCAGCCTGTATGCAAAGATGAGCAGTTTATCCAAGGTATGATCGTGCATATTTTTATTTGGGACCAGAAACGCAGCTTTTAATTCTGTGCTATTACCAGATTGAGAAAAAAAAATCCGTCATAATCGCCGTGAGAAGTAAAACAAATAATTTCTTTAAATATGATCAGCGCTTGGAAAGTGACAGCAGAGGCTTTTGTTCCAAAGCTGTTGTCTTGTCCTTCCCCCTCCTCACACTCTCTTTTAAGACTCCAGTTCCACAACCCGGGCCACTGGTGTTAAATGAATATATTTGACAGGAGTTGGATCTTTTGGGCATTGCAGGAGGTTTTTCCTCATCTTGGCATGTGAAGATTGAGAGTGTTTTTTGACACTAGGAGCAGAGGATGTGAACACAGCAACTTTCGGGGCATCAGAAATGTCAGCAGAAGGAACAATCAGTGCTGTCGACGGTGCTGAGGTAATTTCCCCACACCACGCCATGAATTCAGTCAGCTCCTGCTCCTGCGGATTCTGGTCTGACAGAGTCTCCCTTGTTGGTGGTAAATAACACACAAAGTGTTCTGTCAGCATCAAGAGTTCTCCAGTCCCCTTATGTAGTCAAATAAAAACATAATCCTTGTGCCTCGGTTTGAAATCTGACAGAGTATTCAAACACAAGCCTAGCCTGCATTTTTGAAGATTCTTCTTGGGAAGTTTGTCTTCAGAACATTTTTCCTCCACAGGCTAATGATCTTTTAGTATTGCTACACTGTACAGTACGTATGCACCTTCCACCTCCATAGATGCAATCCACTGGCAAGCTGTTTTGCACAGGTCTCATAGAAACAAACAGGAGCCACACAAAAGCCTCATTATGTCTCTCTTGAAGTCCTTCTCATGAGGCAGGGTTGATTCCTATGCAATGTCAAACCATGGTTTGTCACTATGGGGGCAATCTCTGTGTAAGCGTAGCAAGGGTGGTGTCTAAGGTCAGCCAGGTCATGCACTGACTAGGGGCCAAGCCCATCAGATACCCCATCTGACCATGTTGACTCCTTAGTACTGGTGGTCATGGTAGTAACCAGTGTGCCATCAGGAGCAGACTGGGGATGCCATGTACAAACACATGAATTTTCAGGATAGGTTCACACAGTGAGGTCCCAATCCTAATGGTCTGTTTCACCACATGCTTATGGCTGTAACAAAAGGCCACATGCCATACAGTACAAGCTGGCCTGCAGCCACAACTGGAGAGCAGCCTGGTTCACCAACAAACCTCGGCATCATGGGGGGCAGACAGGAGACAGGGTTAGGGGAAAAGGTTAAGGAGGGGGCAAAAAAGGCTGGAAAGGGGACAATATTGACAGCAAGAAACACTGCCAATATCCTATCCCCCTTTCTGGCCTCAACTGACCCAGGTCCACAATCCCTAGCTGGCGCAGGTCCACGTAGACCCATCAAGGCAGCAGAGATTTACCTAGGGGTAAGAAACAAATGTTCCCTTACTTCAAGGGGATTCTAGAACCAAAGCACCACTTCAGGATACAGTGTGTGCACTGTTGAAGCAACCTACATCAGCACAGGGGGAGTTATGTAGGACTGGGCTGTACTACACATAACTCACAGCCAAATCCAACCTAAATCCCCACGCAGCAATGCAGGGGTGCCAGTGCAGCTTCTGCTGCATCCCCCAGGGGATTTTCAACTGCTGGAGGTCTCCTCAGGGGACCCCTTGCCCTGTGGTAATCAACTGCTGTAGGGCAACTCGGACCTTTGCCATTTAATTGATATCATTGGTACAAGTCTGTGTTGTTCCATGCAGTCCAATCATGCCTGGGAAGGGGGTTTGGATTTGGCCTGCACTGCCACTGCTGTATCTGCCCCCTCCTGGGACTGATCCACCAATCCTCCATCCTCTCCCCATTCCGCCCCTTCCTCTCCCTCACCTGGCCCATTCAACCATCTGCATTAGGCTTACCTGCTCTGGTGGGCTTCCCAACATCCACCGCCTCATGTGGGAAGACTCCAGCCTTCCTGCCAGTGCACCAGCTGCTCGTGCTGCTGCAAAGTGCTTTACAGCTCTTTCTTTACAGAGCTTCCTATGCTGCTTCCTTTAGATAAGATTGGGCAGTCAATTTTTTAATGGAGGGCAATTCAAGGAGGGCAGAGTGGCTTGCATATGGTTCCCGTATAGTTTCCAGTTTTGACAGCATTCAGCCTCTTAAGACGCAATCTTAACCCTGAGTTAGGCCAGCACAGTTAAGCCAGCAAAGTTTGGCCGGCACAAGGGACACCGTAAAGTATGCTTGGACCGCTCTCGAAGTCAGAGGCGCCAGCACACAGACGTGCACCATCCTCCCTGACTCCGAGAGTGGTCCAAACAAGCTTTATGGTGTCCCTTGTGCTGGCCAAACTTCGCTGCCCTAACTTTCTAACTTTGCTGGCCTAATTTGTTTCTTACCCCTGGAGCCTAACTCCAGGTTAGGATTGTGCTCTTAGTTAAGAACTGAACTATATAGTAGAGCTTCATATGTCTTGTCCAATGACTCTCAACTAAATCTCTGAATGGGTGCCTTAGAAAAGTATTCAGCTTAAGCTGGCATCGTGAGTTGATGCAGAAATCCTCTTTGTCCTGATTAATCACTGGTGGCCTCAAGCAATTGGTTAGTGATGAAGAATCATGTGTGAACAAGACTATAACTGCATATTATGTGCATGTCTATGTAACTTGTCTATAGCTCAGAGCACCGCCCAAGTTCAATGTGTGATGTTGCTAGACTGATCTATGAAAGATCTCTGTTTAATGCATGCTTACCTGAAAGTAAATCCCATTGAAATTAATTAGACTTTCTTCTGAGGGGACATGCATAGGATTGCGATGTTGGTCCCTGAGGGCCACTCCAAACTGCTTTTCTCTCTGAGAGGAAAAATATGGAGATATCTTTTCCCCCCTGCACAGTGATGGAAAAGTAGCTTAGGGTGATTTCGAGAAGGAAAGCAGCAAGCAGGTAAAGGGTTATGCAGCATAGGGTTACCAGATACAAACTGGGGCAGAGTGCCTATACCTTTAAACATTGTATAGAAGCAAGAATTTTGGCAGGTGACGCTCATCATGGAAGCTCATTCAAAAGCTGCACCTGCCAAAATTCCCTCTGCTATACAATGGTTAAAGGTATAGGCACTCTGTCCCAGTTTGTATCTGGTAACCCTATGCATCCTTTCTACTCACCCTTTCTCCAACCTTGATTGTAGTTTTCCGTGACTGGTAGAAGTCTTTAAAAGGGTTGATGGTTGCATGATCTGGGGAGAGGAATCATTTACAATAGTAGTCCTCTTCAAAAGTTATGGCTGCCAGAAACACCAATACTGAATGAAGGCAATTGGGGGCGTGCCAGCAAGTCTTGCCTCCCCCAGTGATGCATTCTCTGGCCATGCCATACTCTCAATGTGCTGGTGCTTATTTTCAGAGAAACTGCATGTGATTTTCTGCATGTGACTGTCCCCTCCAGTCAAGAACTGAATACACAGAGACCAGAGGGACATGGCCAGGATGTGTGACCTGGCACAGGATGTATGTCTAGCCAGCACCTCCTCATTTGTCCAGCAGCCTGGATAACTGGAGAGGGCTGGTGATTAATGCCACATTGGGGCTGTGTTTATGCTAACCTACCTTCGAGATGCTCTATAACTACTTCTTTTAGTGACAAATTCTGAGCAATTCCCCTCTTCTGTCACTGATAAAACTGGGTTTCTGGGCAAAATGCACCACCGAATCCTCCTCTTCCAATTTCTCTCTTGAAATATTTCTTTCGTCTGTCTCCATTACACCAGCAGGGAATGGCGCAGTGTTTCTGGAAGCTGGCAGTCTCTAAATGGCTTTCCAGCTTGCTTTTAGGCTGAAATCACTGCAATCTTCAGTTGCTACTTGGATTGGAAAAACTAGCACATTATTATTCTCAGGACTGTCTTGATGTAGACAGATATATGCTTCCAGATATATATTTGGGTGTCTATGTCCCTAGATACATGTTTCACTCATTCTTTCTTTTGTTTATCTCTTTTTCACACTTTCCATTCACAGGTCATATTGCATTTTGTATTATTGTTCTGACAGTATAGATTTCTGCATTTTTTTAAGAGAGAATGTGAAATGATTACTAGAGTTGTCCTTAGTTGCACTTTTAATATATAAGGCTTGTTTTGCATACTTAAAACAATCAAATAGCCAGAACAGTGATATTTTGTCCAACAATAAAATAAACTTAGGGAGCAATCCTAAACTGAGTTAGGCCAGCATAAGCTAAGCCAGCAAAGTTTGGCCAGCACAAGGGCCACCATAAAGTATGTTTGGACCACTCTTGGAGTCAGAGAGGCCAGCACACAGACTTGCACCATCCTCCCTGACTCCGAGAGTAGTCCAAACACACTTTATAGTGGCCCTTGTGCTGGCCAAACTTTGCTGGTTTAGCTTATGCTGGCCTAACTCCAGTTTAGGATTGCGCTCTTAATATTCACTATCCCCAAATCCCATTTTTAAAAAAAACAAGGAAAACATTAATGTGATTCATCCATCACTATGTGCATTTGTACTGATCTCTGTTTATTAAAACAGACTACAGCTGAGTCAAACTGATCATGAGTTTCAATTTTCATCTTGAAATTTGCAAGTTTGATGGAGATTGGATTGCATGAACCGAGAGCAGGATTTCTCTGTGTTTTGTCTAAGCTTGTTCATTAATCACACACAAGCATTTTTGAAGGCTCCAAGTAACTGTGCCATATTTAAGTTGCCCGACATAGCCCAAGAAAGTTCCCAAGCCTTGTGAACAAGGGAGAGATGCAGTCCTGGAGACTGGCCAACCAAGCACAGGGAAATTTATCCACCAGATCTGAGCTAATGATTAGGCAGCATCTCTTTATAGACTTACAGGCCAATGCTGACAATCCTTGGGCTGTCCCAACCCATTTCAGCATCCCCTCTCCTCTCCTTTGCAATACCCTCTCCCAGCTGCTGTGCTGCCTCCACTGGCAATCAGGAGCTTGAATTCAGTGCTGGCAGGCCAGAGCAAGTCTTCCCATTGGTGCTTCTAACACACAAGTAGTCACAATGTGCTTTGTGGCATGTTTGCAACATCTAGGCCAGTGCTGGAGTTGCTGCACCAGTGGAGCCAGTGCTTAGGATTGCACTGCTAGGCTGTAAGCCTATATATACTTCCACTTGCAATCCTGGCCCCTGTGCCACTTAGGGCCAGGACAGCAAAATACTGCCTTCATGGTAACTTCCAGAGGCCTTCTGAGACCCAGAGAGATCTCCCTTTTCCTCAGAGGACCTTTAAATGTCACTTCCAGTTTTCCCAAGAAACAGGAAGTGAGGTTTTAAGGCCCTCTGGAGGCTGCCTCTGGCCCTCAGAAGACCACCAATGAGGGAGTGAGCAAAAAAAAACCAAAAAACTGGTGGAGAAATGGGTCACAGCTGCACCCCCTACTGGGCGTTTGCCCCCTTGACCCCCCAAGTATGCCAGTAAAAACATCCTTGAGAATAAACCTAATGAATATATTGCTAGAACTTATTTCTGAGAAGACATGTAACGTATTGCAATTACTGTAGTGTAGTAATTCTTCAAGCTTCTTTCATGAATGCTGGAGTTGGGCAAAAAACAGACAAAGTTTCAAAGGGATGATGATAAAGATGATTATGATAACAACAACAACAACAACAACAACAACACCAAAAGTGCTTTATGACAATAAAAGATGTCAACTAAAATCTGGTCTTGCCTCAACTCAAATATATTACAGAAGAAGCAAAATATGATTGTAAAATATACAGTAGAAGCCCTTTAAAAATTGTACAGGGAAAGAATTCCATTAATATGCAGATCACAAAATAATACTATATTCCTGTTATCAGTAATGAGACACTGAGATACTTCTGAGTAAAGCACGAGCACTCTTAAGGTAATTGTGATGCAGAGTTTCTTGTTAACTTTAGTGAGAGCTGCAGCTCTTTTAAGAAACTGTTCATGTTTTCCTGCATACTTCACTGTATGAATTGATGTGCACATTCATAAGTCCTTGTAACATAACAGGGTGTATTTTGAGGGTATCAGCCTAAGGCTAGACATGTCTACTCAGAAGTAAGTCCCATTGAAATCAATGGGGTTTTCTCACAGGAAAAGTGTGTATAGGATTGCAGCTTATATGACTTCATTTCAAATGACCTGGTGAGAAAACAAATCCAAAACGGAATTTATATCATTTTATCAGAAGTGCACAATTGCATTCATTGCCTGTTCTCTCCATTTGCAAACGTTAACCCTGAAGTAAAAGTAAAAAAAAATGCAAACTGGGAAATAATTTTATCACTGACATTGAGGGCAATCCTATGCATTTCTAGGGAAGTGTACATGGGATTGCATTCTGCATCCTTTAATGTTGTATGTTCAGTTAATGTTAGCAGCAGCTGAAAGCTAAAGTGGAATATTCCTAACTGATGGATCCTCTCGTGTTGTATGAAAGTGCACAAAAGATCACTATTACGGCTACCTTGGATGTACGTCTTTGCTTCAAATTTCGCAGAGCAAATAGAAGTAGATGGTAAGAGAAAACACTATATACTGATTAATGGATGCTGCAGATATCTCATTGCTCTGTTTGCTTGGTTAGCTTTGTTTCAAATCTGATACAGATCTCATATGGCACAGCAGATCCAGAAATAGTCCATGTTCCTTTAAATTCAGGCAATGTATCACTTTTTATTACCCCATGTCACATCAGTCTGTGACTAAAGGATGAGTTTTGTGGACATGAACCAGCATATGTGCCCAGTACAAGCAAACACCACATTTCATACCAAAACCAAACATTGATGCAAAAGGAAAAAAAGATGGGTTCTGTTAGAAAAATACATATCAACACATATCATGCACAATATGCTAATTAGCACAATATGCTAATTTCTCAAACTGTGGGCCGGTACCCATGTGGAGGGTTGCAACCTGATGTCAGGTGGTTTGCAGAAAGCTGGGAGCAGCCACTTTGGAAGCTGCAGGCCTTACTCTTGATATATCCCTTTTGTGAGTGTTAACAGTTTAAATTTTTAAGTGAGGATTTTTTTAAAAAAATTGTTTTTAGTTCAGTGCGTTTACACAATATTTTGTCCTAATCTTCCTTTCTGTTAGCGTTGTTTCCTGGATGTGCAATTGCTGCAGTACAAGAATGTCAGTTTGCATGCCAGGAGTGTCATTTTATTATGTTACACTGATAGCATGTCCTGCTTGATGATGTCACTTCTGGCTATGACATCACTTTCCAGGTTAATACTATCACTTCAGGTGGGTCCCGACAAGAGTACCATTCTAAAAAGTGGGTCCCGGTTTAAAAAGTTTGAGAACCACAGTGCTGGACAAGTTATATGTTTTTGGCTTATACAAGTCTTTTATTTAATGAAACCCATAATCCAGTGTCTTGGGAAAATGAATTAGGTATATTTCTATCCTTTTGGAAGCCATCATTCTCAGAATCTTAATTCTACCCAAGCATTCTGTAGAGGATTGGTAAAATACATTCTCTTGGAAGTAAAGTGATAGATCTTTCAAATCCTGAGAGAGAGAGAGAGAGAGAGAGAGAGAGAGAGAGAGAGAGAGAGAGAATTCATTTAAATATGAATTTACACTAGTCTAAGACCATTTTTCTTGGTGAAAAGTAAGGATGTGCAGAATGTCTCCAAAAATGTTGTTGAGCTTATTAAGGGTGCAATTCTAAGCTGCACTGTATCCTGTGCAGCTTGGGAGCAGGCAGGAGCTTCCCTGGGGCAAGGGCAAATGCCCTAACCCCGGGGTAGACTCCAGCCACCCCAATGGGCTCCTTGGATCTGCGCCTGTACAGCCACATTCCACCTCCTTCCCCCTCTCCAGACTGGCACGCCTCTTGCCTCAGCCACTCCCCACCCAGAAATGCCCTCCTTCTCACTCTCCCCCTGCCCAGAACCACTCTTGACCCAGCCAAACGTGGCTGGCGCAGGAGCAGCACAGTGTGGGCTTCAGCCAGCATTGCCGGGCTGATGTTCCTGCCAGCGGCCGCCCAGTGGACGCAGCGCTGGCGCTGGGGCCCGGAACCCAGGAGGGTGCTCTCGCGCCAGCGCTGCGTACACAGGGCCAACGCAAGCGGCTAGCATCGGCCCAAGGGCGCACTTTGGATGGTGCCCTAAAATACTTCTGAATTTCCCCAACATTCTTCAGCTATATTGATTTAAAAGAAACTTCCTAAATTTGCTTCTAGTATCACTTTGAATGAAAATCTGGTGCCAACATGAGCTAGTGGGAAAGAAGCCTTTGCAGTCCTATCAGTACTTTCTTCTGAAAAAACCCACAGAACACAGTGAGTTCTGCTTAGGCCTTGTAAGCCATTAACAAAAACTTCAATTTTAGCCAAAACTGGGGAAGGGGGTAGCATGGGGGAAGCAATAAAGAATGTTGGGAACAATTTGTTTAAAGGGCAGAACTATTTAAGAAATTGAACTGGGGAGGGGTTTCCTTTGCAGTGGCCATTTCCCAGTTCTTTGGTGTGTATTTTTAAAAAACTAACTTAAAGTGGCAGTGTCATTCCTGGGAAACCTGTAGAAAAACTGGTGGCTGCCAAAAATTTTTTCCCGACTATCACATTGGAAACTATCACACCACCAAAATTCCCAGGTTTTTCCCTCCAAATAATTTCATCCTGTCTCAAATTGTTAAAATGCCCCCTGAAATAAGCAAACACAGCACTGTGTTGTGAGTATGATTTAATTGGGGGCATTGTAATCACCTCCATAATCACCTCCTCAGGTACAATTAAAAATATTAGATTTATTTAAATATTTGTGGGCTGCTTTTTAAGTTCATGAGCCCATAAATCACTCACAACTAACAAAACAATAACGTACATATAACATTCATAATAGGCAACTATAAAATAGAAACTTATCAGAAAATAAAACATGCAGTTTGAATGAAGTGATATGACAAAAAAGTACTTGTGACAATGCGAAGTCATAAAATCATTTTGTTTAACATTTTATATGACTTGTCATATACTGCTCAATTGTCCCTACTTCAGATAGACTTACCATTTCAAATCCCATCCAGAACTGGATTCAAGCCAGTTGGATCAATTGGGCTCCATGCTAGCGTAATCTAGTATGCAATTTTATATTAATATATGCTTAGATCCATTTATGGGACGTAGTGGCGCTGCGGGTTAAACTGCTGAACTGAGCTTGTTGACTGGAAGGTTGGCAGTTCAAGACTGCGTGACAGAGTGAGCTCCCCTTATCCTAGCTCCTGCCAACCTAGCAGTTTGAAAGCACGAGTAGGGACCACTTCGGTGGGAAGGTAATGGCGTCCCTTGCACTACAGCATAGAGTCATGCCGGCCACATGACCATATGACCACAGAAGCTTGTCCTAGGACAGTGATGGCGAACCTTTTGGGCTCTGTGTGTCAAAACATAGGAAAATGCTTAACTTGACTCTGCTGGTGTGTCAACCCCCCTCCCAAACAAAAGAGAAACAATTCTTTATATTCATTTATTTAAACAAAAAATGCAGTCTAATCATGTGTGGTGCTACGCATTATATAAAGAAGCATCAAATAATTACAAAAATGAAAAATAAGTAAAACAATCTCAGTTTTTGTCAGGCATTGGTGAATGCTGGTGTGTCATCCCGAACATTATGGCTTTGACACGCGTGTCATAGGTTCGCCATCACTGTCCTAGGACAAACGCTGGCTCTACAGCCTGGAGAAGGAGTGGAGCCAGGAGCCAGCTCTTAGGCCAGAACCCAGTAGTGCCGACTTGGGTGTGGCGTGGGAGCAAGTGGCCCTCCCAATATTTTGTGGGTGTGCCACCCCAATATCTCGCCCCCCGCACCCCCCTGCAAAGAACAGAGCCAACTGCAAGCGTGTGGTGGGGCGAGGGGAAGTGGCACGGAGAAACTGCATACCTCTCTGGCTCCCAGAGCTGGGAGGGCGTGCTTGTTCCCCCTGCCGCTGCTCAGGCAGTTGGGCAGACCATCAGTGTCGGCTTTCCTACTTACAGTGACTTGCATAACCTACCAGTATAGGTCTAGTTTTTCCAATAGTCTCTTACATGTTTTTGCACTCTGAGAAATTTTAGAAGGTGCAATTTCAAAAAAGGGAGAAATTATGAAGAAATCATGTTTTTAGCGCAATGCATCATGGTTGCAAGGAAACGCAAATGAGCTCATAGTTAGGATTGGGCTGTAAGTTTCCGATTGGGCCACACAGTTCCTAAAGCTGGCCCTGATCCTATTGTACCCTATTATGAATCCTAAGTTCTACTTTTTATAATGAAGAGAGGATAGGTGGAGTTGGGACAGATTTTCACATGTGAGATATCTCTTGTCCTTTCAGCAGCCCCCTGCTGTCACTACAGGCTTGGTATTTGGGTCTCAGCAACTTGTTCGAAAAAACAATACAACACCTTGTCTTAATTGCCTAATCCAGTGGTTCCTAAACTGGTGGGTCACGGCCCATCAGCCAGGGAAGAACTTGTTCCTATCCCTTTAAGGGGTGAGGCGGGGCAAAGGCAGCACTACTGCTAGGGACAGAGGGAGATTTTCCAACTTACCTCTACCAGGGCCAGCCTCCGGGTGGGTGTGCAGGAAGCCCTGCAGAGCTCCCCAAGCCTCAGGAACAATTTTTTAAAAAACCAATTTCGTTTTCTGATTGTGACATGGGAAGTGGTTTCCAAACATTTTTTTTTATTGTTTCTGAGGCTTGGGGAGCCCTGCGGAGGTATCTGTGAGGTTCCCTGCATCCCCATCCCCGAGGCTGGCTGCTTGAGCCTGTGCTGTCTCAGAGCATCACAAACATGCCATCACGCACTTGTGCAACTGCACGTAAGCCAGCAGTGCCGGCGCAAAGGCCAGCACTGGCCCGCCGGTGCTGCATTCAGGAGTAGTGGCAGACAAAGCAGGTTGGTTCCCACCTGGCAACTCAGGAGCTTGGGGAGGGTGGGGAGGAAGCAGGAAGGATATATTTGGAGTGAGGGA
>JAJKFI010037220.1:0-20449 GCA_029204185.1 Lerista edwardsae
GGGGATGGGTGGGGGCGCGCCAGGTGCCTGGGCGAGCAGGCGCCCCCCTCCGAGGCCAGGGAAAGCCGCACGGCAAGCAGGAAGAAAGCGGAAGTGAGTGGACAGGCTGCCGATCACACGTAAGTCCCGCCCAGCGTTCCGGCTACTGGAGAGTAGATGACACCACTGGCTACGCCTGACCACTCCAAGTGGTGGCACTGGGGGAGGGAGGTTTCTGCCCCACATAAACCTCCGCCCCCATTGCTCACATCAAAGCAGACACGCATTGCTCCAAGCGTTCACAGTAATTTATTTATTTTTGAAGCATATTCCTGCTTCGGCCAGCAGGACAACTTTGCTTCAAAAAAACAACCCATAACTAAAAAAAGTTTATGCCCCTTTATTTTTTTAAAGGCATTGCTGCCACCTGTGGTCGCTTTAAAATAAAAAAGAACACTCATGGTGGCGTTTGGCAATTACTTCCAGGTCACTGGAAGTCTCCCACCGCATGTCCCTGCTACACACACACACACACACACATATCTGTCAGGTAGCTCACGCTCAGAGAAGGCCTTCAAAATATGATGTTCATTTAACAAACCCTTGAAGATACAGCTAATTTATATCACAGGGAGTTGAGAACATATAACTTTTGGTTATCCATTATAGAGCAATCAATGTTTCCTGGCAAAAAATAAGTAGATGGCCTTACCAGGCATTTGATTTGGTGTGGAGCTCAGCCTGTTGCAGACCCCCCCACCCCCGCACTTACAGACATCACAAGAAAAGATCCAACAGCAGCCAGAGATGAAACGCTCTCTTTGCTGTACAGCATCAAGTGGTAAGTGAGAGATGATGCAAGTGCTGTGTGGGATCATGAAGGTTATGTAGTCACAGATGGTGCTGGTATTATGGGAACTAACATTAGTGTTTCACTGTTTATCAAAGACAGCCAGGAAGGGATGAGATGAAACGTTTTTTGTCTGTGACAATATGAAATAATAATGGAGCGACTCTGTGATTGCACACTAAATTAAGCTAAATTAAGCCCAGGAAGTTTTTATCATGTTCCAAACATTCTAGAGCAGATGGGAGATGAAGTGCCTGATTAAAGTGAAGAAAATTGAGTTGTATTTTCAAGTCCTTGCTGATGACAGAGATTTCTGTCGAAGGAACTCAGGTGGATGAGATGCAAAATGGCACTTCCCAAAAGAAAAAAATGAACAAATACAATCAGATTTTGTCTGAACTGGACAAGGGTCTTCCTCATTCGAACATGTTTCAAATATTTTAAATGATGCCTTTTTAAAGCCCCCAACAAATGCAATTTACTCCCCTAGGAAGCTCCAGAGGCTCAGTGATTGGGGTCCTTCCAGAGGTGGAGGAAGGGTGTAGCCCAGGGTGGCGTGAGCCATGGGTGCCGGCAGCAGCGGGGCGCCATTGTGCAGAGTCCGCAGACTAACTTGCGCGCTGTCTGGCCTAAAGTGACATTCCTAGAAACACACCTACTGTATGGCCATCAACTCACACTGTCAAGGTTGAGATCGCGGAATAGCTTCCTTAGGACTGCACCCCCCCCCCCCAATAACCAGTCGCCACAGACTGCTTTGGAACTATGGAAATCGAGCAAGGAGCTGCCGAGTGAACGGGCACAAACATATGTATGCCCGCCACCAGGCCAAGAACAACTGTGGCCTGTATGGAAATCCTTAAATTGACTGCGTGCTGGGGTAGGAAGATCTAAGGACAACCTCAGGAAATGGGATTTCCCCATAAAAGACATGCTGTGTGAATGTGGAGAAGAACAAACCATCTCACATATGCTACAGTGCACATGGTGCCCCCCCTACGTGCACAATGGAAGATCTTACATTGGCAAGGGAGAACGCTGTTGAAGTGGACCAGTATCATTTGGGCAAATGATATCTAGTTTTAACCTTGCATTGTATTCTAAAAATATATGATGTATGTATAAAATTATATTAATATATAAAATTATATTAATGCTTCTGATACGAATGAAGAAAGAAAGACCCTGCTCTTTGACATTGTTTTGCCATTGACATTGTTTTGCAAATACAGGCATGCCCTGGTATCCACTGGGTTTCTGTTCCAGATCCCTCCGTGGATACCTGAAACTGTGGATACTGGGGAAGCATTTTTAAAAATAGGGGAACATCAGTGGTTTTGCTGCAACAAGGTGAAAAAGAGATCTCTTTGTTTAACAATCTCTCTTTTTAAGTATATAGTCTCCATTATTCTCAGGCGCAGGTCGTAAATTGCAGAAACTGAATTATCCTGAACCTCCAAATAAAGTTTGTGAATGCTTCAGGGTTGTTGTTTTTTAATTAAACATTTATTTTTAATAATTCAAAAACAGAGCCTCTGAGGAAGCAGTGGAAATTTACAATGTAAATTCTGGGTGAGTTATTTAAAGTTTGTGGAAATTCTAATATTTCCTACAGACTTTGATCATGGTGCTTGCATAAATGTTTTGGGAGATCATGGTCTAAAAAGACTTAATTGGATATTACCTGGACACCACATTAAAAAAAAAAGTATAAATGATAGGGAGGAGGACAATGATCTATTCTTTCTGAAAGCTTTCACAGAGAGTTTCTGTTGCTAGGGAAACCATTTCCTTTATTTGCAGATTTTCCTAATACATATATCTTAAGGTCTCTCAGTGCAGATCACAATGTGATATCCTATAAAATAGAAATTATATTATATTACCTGGTAATTGGAATTTTAATAACAGACCATTGGAATCAGGCAAAGTCAACACCAATTGAATCCTGAGAAGTAACTCTACAAAAAGTATGCGTTGGCGTGTGTGCCCATATCCATGTGTGTGGATATGCATGTGTGTGTGTGGATATGCATGTGGCATTCTGGGAGGGGCATTCCTGGGGGCACATTGGGGTGAAGTGCCACCCCCTCTTGCCTGCTGCTTCCCCCTGTGGCCTTCGGGGAGGCTGTGATTCCTTTGGGGAGGCCTTTGGGAAGGCCAAAAAACATCACTTACGGTTTTTGGCTGAAAATAAAAACTTTCTCTTACACTTCTACGTATTTTTTAACATGTCTACAGGCATGTGGCTGCAACTGCTGACACTATACCATCTATATCACCTACCAATTACATGTTTAAAGCGATTGTAATTTATAATTCTAATTTATAGAAATGCACCCTTGGAATAAAACCACAAAGCACTACTTTCTGCACCTCTTATGTTTGTCACACACACACACACACCCCAAATCTCCGGGGTGTGTGTGTTTAGACTACTCTCGGAGTCAGGGAGGATGGCTCACAGCTGTGTGCTGGCCTCTCTGGCTCCGAGAGTGATCCAAACATGCTTTACCATGTCTCCTCTGCCAGCCAAACTTAGCTGGCCCAACTGTGCCAGCCTGTCCAGTTTAGAATTGGCTCTAAATCTTAGGAAACAGTGTAAGTACTCATGAAAGCCATTCTTTGGAGGCTGAGCAGAATATACTAGAGCCCAGGATGTGAGAAGTTTCCAAACACACTGCAGTTCAGGATAGGAGACTCCAGCCCCAAGAGCCAAGGATCCCAAACGTTTGTTGCATGTATGCTTCGCAAGCAACATATTGTCAAAACATCACTGGACTCCCTCTCACCTTCCCAGTTGTTCCTTTCCCTTCTTCTTGCTTTGTTCCAGTTTGAAGATTGACTCCTTCCATCCACAAATTGGGCTAAAGAGGACATCCTACTGTGCTCCTATGCCTGCAAGCCCTATTTTCTCAGCAGAGATGCTATCCCCCTTGCTGGCACTCTTTTGTACTATTCCCTCTCCCTTCTGTGTTTTATTTGTATCAAAAAATATACAGCAGATACCGGAGCTTCATCAGTGTCGCAAGCAAGTAAGCTGTTTTGCCTTTTCTTCTTCTTCTCTTGCATTTAACCAGCATGGGCTTTAATTTTCCCCTGCCAAAGCAAGTCATTGTGGAGCTCCTACCTGCACAACTTAATGATAGCTCCCCATCGTATATTCGCCTTTAAACAAGTGGCACATTAGAAGTCCAGTTGCCAGGGAACTGCGCTTTGATTCACTCCATTGTCGTGCATTGTGCGCGGGTAATGTCCCACAGAGGTTAACAGATGAGAACATTTTGTTAAGAGGCCCACCACAATGCTCCCACTGTCGGTTTGCCACTCAAGGCTTTCTTTCCTCCCCATTGGTGTGACAGTGGTATAAAATTAGGGTCAGTTCTGAAAATAACAGGAGAGCTTTATTGTTATCTAATAGTTTTTTACCCTGCAGGGAGGAACATTTAGGAACAGAGAAAAAAGTAAAAGGACAAAGCCTTAACCATATTGAATGATCTTTTAACCTCTGTTTAAGACAATTTTTTTCTGATGAGAAAAGAGAATATGAAAGGTGTTTGCTCATTCTGTAGCTGTTAATGGTGGTTTAAGTGGGGAAAAAAAAGTGGTTTAAATCCTTAGGGATGGAGGCAAGTCCTGGTGATTGAAAGACCTGGCAGCAATTTCACAGAAGACACAACACATGATGCTAGTGTTTCAGTAGTTCAGTTTTATGGACTTGTCTAAACTAGGCCATGGTACAGCCAGGTTCTCACAGCACAATGGCCAAACCTGATGCTTTTTTTTCCCAGAGAAAGGCTCACATATAGCAAAAATACCATTCTTCTCTATTGATACCCAACTGACAATCTACATTAGCCACAAAAATGCTGAAATAAGTGGCCATATATTACTGAGATACGGAGTGATTTATGTTCTCTTGAGCACATGTTTAAAAGAGAGGCGCAAAGATTCAGTAAGTGCACTGATATTGCACAGGCAATAAGCATGTCAGGATACAGTCCAGGTCATATTGGTTAGCAGCAAACAAACACATTCACAGCAGAACTGAGTTAGAAGAAGTGTTAGTGTACTTCAAAGCAAAACAAGATAAATAACTGGTAATGGCTGTTCAGACAGGAAGACATAAGACAATGACACCGACAAAGAAACAACTGAAAAGTCTTGTCAAAGCAGGAGAGAGCAATCTAGAAGTCTCTAAACTAGAACTGATTACTGCTCCCCTTACTGGTGGGGATGAACACATGTAGCAGGAGGTGTGGGCAGGGGGTGTGGACTGATGGTTGAGATGCTGGCACTGCCTGAAGCTAAGCAGGAGAGCGTGTGGTTTGTTTTTGGATGGGAGACAGATGCCATGTTGTGACAAGCTGCAGTACCTGTGATGGCAGAACAGAGTCACTGTGGACCTGATTAGCTCACTGCAAGTGAGAGTTGTGGTGGAGTATGTGAGGAGGCCAGCCAGAAAAAGAACGGAATACCACCTTGAGGACCTGTCCAGGCTTGACTTGCGATTGCCTGCTCAGGCTTGATGACATGCAGTCAAAGGAGAGAACCACACTGGGAAGGCAACATCTGGGCCTAAGGATTGGCAGATCACAAGAATACTGTAGATTTGTAAAAAAAAAAAAAACCATTGAAAAAAGGGTGGGTTAGACTAGCCTGCTCATGTAAGCCGCCTTGGGCATTTGCTTTGGCATGGGAAAGGCGGGGTATAAATTCCTCAAATAAATAAAAATAAATAGCACAACTATTGTTATTGTCCAGATTTAGCTCACTCTTCCGCAATATTTACCCAACTGCAGTGCTGGGCAATTACACCTCAAAATATAAGGAGTCTTTCTACATATTGAAAATGAAAATATGAAGCTGCCTCATTCTTGCCTGATTTAGACAACATGAGCATTGCACCAAACTGAAACAGGGTCAAACGGGACCTGTCAGCATTCAGACAGCTCCCCTTTGACCCTATTTCCAGCTTGGTACATTGGTCAATAAGGGCTTGCAGGCATTAAGGCTCTCTCTGGGTGAATATGGTCTGCATTCATTTCAATTGCACCATTGCACATTCAATTGTACAATTCAATTGCACAATTGCACCTCTGTAGCCACCACTCCATGGCAAATATCCACATAATTGGTCACTGGTGTTCTTGGCTTCATGTGCTATGTACATAAGTACAGACAGCTACCACAACTCCAATGATTGTTCTTGTGCATCATGATTGAGCAAATTGTTGCCAGGTGGTCTGGCTGGCCTGGTTTATGGGGAGGGGTCCAGGCCATAGACGTGCTCTTGTTGGGGGCATGCTTCCTTATTGAGAAGCATGGACTCACTCTATGCCCATTGTTGTGGGCATTATTCCCCACATGGGTCTTTTTTCCTTGGCCACTTCACAGTAGAATGTGTGCAGGCCTGCCTTCTGAATTGTAGTTTTCTCCTTAATTTCAAGTCATTCTTGGTCACTTCCAGAGGAACTTCTCATTTGTGGACATTCTATTATTTTGGGGGCCATGAAAGGGTAGTTTTTAGTGACTTTGGTACCCAGGTCAGACTGGGCAAATTGGCCAAGGTCTTCTAGGACACCAGGAGAGAACATAAGAACATAAGAAGAGCCCTGCTGGATCAGGCCAAAGGCCCATCTAGTCCAGCTTCCTGTACCTCACAGCGGCCCACCAGGCTGCTTTGGGGACAGCTTTTGGTCTAACTCATACGTTTTTGGTAGCCCACCCACCTCCCCAGGTCTTACCTATTCACCTAGGTGAGAACACCCTCTGATAGAGGACCTGCTGTCCTCTCAGTATTAAGACAGTGGGTCCCATGGGCATTCATCCTGTGGTCTAACCTTTGGGGTTGGGATGGCCCTAAGATCACAATCATAAGATTGCATTGGGCCTGCACAAGTCCCTTATACTGGCTCGGGAGCGTCACAAACATGGTGTGGCACGTTTGCGCCTCCTCGGGAGTCAACTAGACCAAAGTGAGGACATGTGGTGAAATCCAGCCTCCACAACACCCCAGGAAGGTAGGTTTGCGCTGGCCGAGAGCAGCCAACATGGGGGGTTGGGGAGGGCAATGGAGGGCAGGGCAGGTGGGGGGCGGGGGGGGGGGGGGGTGGGTAGGCTGGTGGCAGATCAGTCCCAGGAGAGGGGTGGGACTGGCCTCTGGCATTTAGGCCAGATCTTAACTCGCCTCTTGGTGTTACACCAGGCTTCTCAGATCAGTGCAAGCAATTTTGCTGGTGCAGATTCAAGTAGCCCCACTGGGGTGGGGGGGCATTATTCAGGGTAAGGGGACACGTCCCCTTACTCTGAGTTGCATTGCAGCCACCTTCAACCCTGTGCTAGATCCTATCCTTAACCCTGTGCTAGATCCTTATCCTTAATCCATGGTTTGGCGCTAGCAACATAGCCTTTGGTGCATCCTGTCCAGGCCCGCTAGGAGAGGCAAGTAATGATTTTTTTTTTGCTTACCTCCTTCACTGCTCCCTGGTAATCAGGGTCCACCAGTGCAATGTGTATATAAGAACATAAGAAAAGCCTTGCTGGATCAGGCCAAAGGCCCATCTACTCCAGCTTCCAGTATCTCACAGTGGCCCACCAGATGCCTCAGGGAGCACACAGGACAACCAGATACCTGTGTCCTGCTGCCACTGCATCTGGCATTTTAAAGTAGACTATTACCCTTGCACCACCCCCAAGGAAGACACCAGACTGAGGTTGGGGTTCAACTTTATTAAGCACAAATGTAAATCATGTAACCTACTGAACACCCATCCCTCCCTCTGATGGGTGTTCAGTCTGGGGTAGGCAAAAAAACTGCCATCCATGGCCAATTTGGATGACAGAAAAAAATTCCTACCCGGCCCTCATGATGAGTGACCAGCTAATCTCAGACTGGACATATCTGTCATAGCTTGTAACCTGTGATAGAGTTTTCCTCCATAAATCTGTCCAATCTCCTTTTAAAGGCATCAAGGCCCAATGCCATCACCACATCTCGTGGCAAGGAGTTCTATATACTAATTACATGCTGGATATGGAAATTTTCCTTTGTGAATAGGATTGAGCCATAATTCATTCATCTTCCCTTTTCATACCATCATTAATTCAGCTGCATTAAACTTGAATTGAACTCAAAACAGAAGCATTCCTTTTGACCAGTTTCCTGTCAATTGGCTTGGATCCTTTAATTTAGAGGTGTGTTTGTTTTTTAAAGCAACATTATTAGATGTCTCAGACATTGGAGACTGCTGTAATGCTAATGGGTAGGGTTAAAATCCTGCCTGCTGCCGCCTCCAGGTTTACAGTGAAGCTTTATTCTCTGGAGTCCAACAAAGAAATCACCTCTGTGGGGAGGAATGCTTTAATCTCTTCTGAAATAGGATTTTGCCTGGGGACACACTGACTCATTCTGGTACCTTTCACTCCCCCCGGCAATTCCATATTAGGAAATTCTGCTGGGCTTCAGGTTCAGGAGGACAAGAAAGATGTGGGCATCTCAAAGGTGAATCCTCCAGTGGAATCTGGTCTGATTCAAAGTCATCTAGGCCTTTCAAAAGGTGTCTCTGAGATTCAAAGGCTGTGCTCGTCATATCTGCCATCTTAAATCACAATGGCGCCAGATTCTGGCATTAAGTCCTGTGTGAAGTCTGTATTGAGTTATCAGAGGAGCAAAGCACTCTGAGGCTTTCCTGCGATGAAGTAGGAACATCCTGTTAAACTTGCAGAAAGTCTCTGGAAAGTGGTTTTTCAATCTTCATCCCCCCGATGCACCTCTTCTCATGGTTTAATTATCTTAACTCATCCCTTTCCAGTGATGCATGCACACAGTTTATAGGGGCTGCTGGCAAAGTGCATGGGCAGAGATGGGTTAAGTATCACCAGGAGTACTTGGGAATGATCACTGAGCCTCCTACTGCTACAGGCATGACCCGGAATCTGCTGGGGTTCCAATCCGGACTCCGCCATGGATACCTGAAACCACAGATACTGGGGATGCCTTTTTAAAGATAGGGGAACATCATTGGTTTTGCTGCAAGGTTAAAAAACAGATTTGTTTCATGTTCCCCTATCTTTTTAATTGGCATTCCAGTATCCATGGTATCCATGGATAACTGAAACCATGGATACTGAATCAGTGGATACAGGGGTACACCGGTATTTGTAGCATCATGTTGCAGTCTCACTGCCAGGCGAGTGGCAGTAACGTGCACACTGGACAACACCTCCAATACTACCAGTTGAAAATTTCTGGGCTAGGCAAATCATCACAACATGTGCATTCAAATAAGTATTTTCTGAAGCTGTCTGGTGGCTGTGAGCTGTGAGTGTGTCCTGGAACTAAGTTCCTTCTGGAATCAAGTGCCTCGGAACCAAGTGCCAGGCAGGCGAGTTAAGCAACTGTGCGAGCTCTGCAGCAGGGTGAGGAAGCCAGGGCTCCAAAACACTGCCCTTCAGCTTCTGTGAGAAAAGGAGTAGCCAATTCCCACATCTAATACAGCTGTGCAGGCAGGCAGGCAGCAGCAGGGTGGGGGCTATCCAGTATTTTGCACCGAGTGCCACATGTATGACTATATGCCTCTTGGGCATATGTATGACTATACGCCATAGCGCACGGAACGCCGTTACCTTCCCACCAAAGTTGTCCCTATTTATCTACTTGCATTTAGGGGCTTCCGAACTGCTAGGTTGGCAGGAGCTGGGACAAGCAACGGGAGCTCACTCAGGCAATAAGAGGGCAAGTCCTCTTATGGATTGAGAATTAGTTGATGGCCAGGAAACAGAGAGTGGGGATTAATTAATTAGTGCAGTATTCACAGTGGAGAGAGGTGAAGAGCGGTGTGCCCCAGGGATCTGTCCTGGGACCAGTGCTTTTTAACTTATTCATAAATGACCTGGAGACAGGTATAAGCAGTGAGGTGGCCAAATTTGCAGATGACACTAAACTTTTCCGGGTGGTGAAAACTAGAAAGGATTGTGAAGAGCTCCAGAAGGATCTCTCACAACTGGGAGAATGGGCATTAAAATGGCAGATGCGTTTCAATGTAAATAATTGCAAAGTAATGCATACTGGGGCAAAAAATCAAAAATTCACATATAGGTTAATGGGTTCTGAGCTGTCGGTGACAGATCTTGGGGTGCTGGTGGACAGCTTGATGAAAATGTCAACCCAGTGTGCAGCGGCAGTGAAGAAGGCAAATTCCATGTTAAGGATAATTAGAAAAGGGATTGAGAATAAAACAGCCAATATTTTATTGCCATTGTACAAGGCAATAAGGCCACACCTAGAGTATTATGTACAGTTCTGGTCTCCATATCTTAAAAAGGACATAGTGCAATTAGAAAAAGTACATAAAAGAGCAACCAAAATGATTACTGGGCTGGGGCACCTCCCTTATGAGGAAAGGTTACAGCGTTTGGGGCTCTTCTGTCTAGAAAGAAGGCGCCTGAGGGGGGACATGATTGAGACAAACAAAATTATGCATGGAGTGGATAGAGTAGATAAAGGGAATCTCTTTTCCCTCTCACACAATACCAGAACCAGGGGACATTCTCTAAAACTGAGTGTTAGGAGAGTTGGAACAAACAAAAGAAAATATTTCTTTACCCAGCGTGTAATTAGAATGTGGAACTCCTTGCCGCGAGATGTGGTGATGGCATTGGGCCTGTATGCCTTTAAAAGGGGATTGGACAGATTTATGGAGGAAAACTCCATTACAGGTTACAAGCTATGATGGGTATGTCCAGTCTGAGATTAGCTGGTCACTCATCATGAGGGCCGGGTAGGAATTTTTTTCTGTCATCCAAATTGGCCATGGATGGCAGTTTTTTTTGCCTACCCCAGACTGAACACCCATCAGAGGGAGGGATGGGTGTTCAGTAGGTTACATGATTTACATTTGTGCTTAATAAAGTTGAACCCCAACCTCAGTCTGGTGTCTTCCTTGGGGGTGGTGCAAGGGTAATAGTCTACTTTAAAATGCCAGATGCAGGGGAGTGGCAGCAGGACACAGGTATCTGGTTGTCTTGTGTGCTCCCTGAGGCATCTGGTAGGCCACTGTGAGATATAGGAAGCTGGAGTAGATGGGCCTTTGGCCTGATCCAGCAAGGCTTT
This sequence comes from Lerista edwardsae, assembly GCA_029204185.1. NCBI lineage: Eukaryota > Metazoa > Chordata > Lepidosauria > Squamata > Scincidae > Lerista > Lerista edwardsae. Next base: position 10,944 of record JAJKFI010037220.1, read on the forward strand.
TTCTTCTGTTCTTCTGTTCTGGGTTTATGTCAGAAACACCGCTGTTCTTGATATGATGATACAGCCACCCACTAACTACTTTCAGCCTAAAAAAGTAATATACAGTCAATCCTCGTTATCTGCTAGGGTTAAGTTCCTGAAAAAACCTAGTGGATACCGAGTTAGTGGACTCATTGAGTTATAGACTCAATGATACAGTATATCATTGAGTCTATGGGAAATATGGTGTTACATCAGAGGCGGATCTACAGGGAGGGCAAAGCTCTAAGTGTTGCAAGAAGCCTTACCCTGTCATGTAAATCCCTCCTCTCCCTTGCTGCTATAGCCAGTAAGCAACACCAAGATGTTGCTTTTCCTTGTGAGGGTTGGCTAAAACGGTGCAGGAGAGGAGTGATTTCCACTGCAAGGTAAGGCTTCTTGCAACACTTAGAGCTTTGCCCTCCCTTAGATCTGCCTCTGGGTTACATGCAAGAGGACCGTCTTCACTCCAAACAGCCCCTGTCACCAAACAGCCCCTTGCGGATAGGTGAAGGGTGCATATACGAAGGTCGCAAGTAACAAGGATTGATTATAGGTGTCTGTCTGTATTTTTCAGGTCCCACAAACTCTGTCATTTCTGCCGATGTGCTACATTTGATATTCTGGCTTGGTTCAGATTCCAATTTGCATGCTAGAAGCTTTGGCTTTCCCCTATCCTTTGCCATGCACATAAAATGGGATTGTTGTTCAGTCGCTAAGTCGTGTCCGATTCTTTGCGACCCCATGGACCACAGCACACCAGGCCTCCCTGTCCTCCACTAGCTTCCGGAGTTTGCCCAATTTCATGCTCATCGCTTCGGTGACACTATCGAACCATCTCATCCTCTGCCGCCCCCTTCTCCTTTTGCCTTCAATTTTTCCCAGCATGAGGGTCTTTTCTAAAGAGTCCTCTCTTCTCATGAGGTGGCTGAAGTATTTGAGCTTCAGCTTCAGGATTTGTCCTTCCAGGGAGCAATCAGGCTTGACTTCCTGGAGGATTGACCGATTGGATCTCCTTGCAGTCCAGGGGACACTCAAGAGTCTTCTCCTATTCAAACTATGGGTCAGGACCCACTTGGTGGGTCGCGACCTAATGTTAGATGGGTTGCAGAAAGTTGGGAGCAGCCATCTTGGAAGCTACAGATCTTACTCTTGCAGTAATCCTGTTGTGAGTGTTAACGGTTTGAATTTTCAAGTGAAGGATTTTAAAAAAAATTAGTTCAGTGCTTTTACATAATATCTTGTCCTAATCTTGCTTTCTATCAGGGTTGTGCAATGACTGCAGGCCAAGAATGCCAGTTTGCATGCCAGGGAGTGTCATTTGATTATATCCCAGTGATGGCACTTCCTGCTTGATTATGTCACATCCGGCTATGACATCACTTCCAGTTAATGACATCACTTCAGGTGGGTCCCAACACAAGTGCCATTCTAAAAATTGGGTCCAGGTCTAAATAGTTTGAGAACCACTGAGATGGAACACTCTATGTGGAGGCCCATATGCATGATGGCATGGTTTCCCTCTATCCAAAAGCAGTTTTTATGTGTTGAAAAGAATGGCAGAGGCACAATAAATGGCATCGGAGTGTGAAAGTCACCGACACACTTTTGAATGCTGAGATCAATACGAATATAGTTGTGAAGCAGCAACATAAGAACAATTAGACTCAAATGGTTTACTGTGATTTATATGCTTAATTAAAGGATTCTATGAATTCATTAAGAACTTACATGTTGTCAGTTTCTAAAATGCACTAGTTCTAGATTCATTTCAAAATGAAAGGCACTGTTGTAGGAAGAACTATAATGAATGAATCACGCCTTCTGAAATGTACCCTCTGTGTGTTCCTTGATGTCTCTGGGTTTGTGTTTCAAGAGTTACTTGACATATTTAGCTTAAGGCCAAACCATAGAGTATGTGGAACACATTGCACAGCATCAGTGGTGTCATCTAAACGATTTAACAACAGGTACTCACTTTTGATTGGCACGTGTCGGGACCCGCCCACTGGAAGTGATGTCATAAGCCGGAAGTGAGGTCGTGGCAGGAAGTGATGTGGAAAAAAAGCCCTTTTTGAGGCCTCAGACGATTTTAAACTGACCCAACAGTTGCAACAGTATTCCACAGCACCCCCAGAACACGTTAAGGAGGCCTGGCATCATGTTAAAGTGACCCAACTGTTCCAAAACCCCAGAGCAGCTCATTTTTCAGTGGCAAGGCAAGGCAAGGCTCCGCTCGCTGCCTTCCTGGCTCTGAGAACGTGCAGGCAACTCAAACGTGCAGGAAATTCAAACGTTGCAGGGGGCGGAGTCAACGAGTGGGCGGGCGAATGGGCGGGGCCAGCCATAATCCTAGAAACCGGTACTCGCGTACCCCCGCGTACCCCCTGCATGACAACACTGCACAGCATGGTGTTTTTACTTTTAAAAAAAGTTATCATAGCCTAATCCTATCCTGTGAGAGTGCAACAGTGCCAACAATGTGCTGCATGCTGTGGCTGGGGCACCAGATTGCCCAGGAGAAATATGAAAAAAAACCTTTTCACTTACCTTTCTGTAGGCTACCTGGCCAGTTCTTTAGGTCTAGGTCAGGAAGGAGGGCTAGAATCAGAGCATGCGTGGCTGCTACCAAGTTTCTCCTGAAACCACTCCCAAACTACTATTCACCCTGATTTGTCCATAATCCTCTCTCCAGTCACCCCCACTGTCAATCTGTCTGCTCCAGAGGAGATTCGGCAGGCTGCCACTGCCACTGCACAGGGCTTACCTGCTCTCACTGTTTTTAGTGGGTGAATGTTAGGGTGAGCGTTGCTAGTAGTGAATGATGGGGTATCTGCAGTGCCAAGAGTCCTGGATTTCCACTGGCAGATCACAAGATCCACCAGTGCAAAGCCCAGATAAGATTGGGCGGTCACTGACACTAGTGGAAATTGAGTTCGCTGTGACTAACTCCAATCCCATTAATTTCAGTGGACTTGCAGCGCTCTGCCTATGTCTACTCAGAAGTGAGTTCAATGGGACCTAATCTCAGGTGCGTATATAAAGTTATCTATCATAGAAGTTGGTGAATGAAAGTCCATCCAAACTGCATTGCTCCTGATAAACTGGATCTCCAGTAATGGGCATTTGGCCCTTTAAAGAATTTCCTCAGTTGCTTTGTGTGTGGATTTATGTTTGAGGCATCTGCTTGCCCAACTGCAGGTTCACAAGCACTGAAATCAGGGTGGACTTCCATGGCCTCCTCGCCTGCCAGCTTCCTTCATTCCTGGCTCTACATTTCTGTTAAAGAACAAGTTGGTGGAAGAGAAGCTGAGGTGAGAATAAAGCTGCACAGCACCATGGAACATCTAATTCAACAGGGCAAGTGTGCACATTCAGCGCATAATCCTAACCTGGCACAGTACAGTTAAATCAGCAAAGTTTGGCCGGCACAAGGAACAGCATAAAGCGTGTTTGGACCACTCTTGGAGTCAGGGAGGATGGCACATGTCTGTGTGCTGGTCTCTCTGACTCCGAGAGTTGTCCAAGCATACTTTACGGCGTCCTTTCTGCCAGCTAACTTTTGCTGGCCTAACTGTGCCAGCTTAACTCCAGGTTAGGATTGTACCCCCTCCTCTCTCTCCCCAAACCCATCAGGCTCCAGAGGAAGACAAAAATCCTGCAGAATCCCCATCATCACCACCGCAGCATTCTTGCATGGGCATGTCCTGCACCGGTGCCTGGAGAAGCTAGAAGTCACTACCATGCCTATTCTGAACCAACCACAGAAGTCCCAGCAGGAAAAGAATTAACCAGTTACCTGGGATATGCAGGGATGCCAAGAGAGACTCAGTTCCTAGAGTGCCCTGGTGGAGAGAGCAGCAGCAGTGCAGAAGGGGCTCTTTAAGATAGCTGTCTTTAAGGGGGATCAGGAGCAGGCTCACCTACCTTCCAAGACTCCTTTGGAACTGACATTCTCCTTTACACCCTTGATCAGGGCCCTGCTACACTAGGAGAGCTTCTTAGGAAGCAGAACTCACTGGGATTCATTCTCCATGAACTGGCCTTCATATAGATACTGAAACCACCCAGTCCCGTGACCGTGTTTCAGCACCAACTTCAAGACCATCTTTGTCAGTACAGCCAAGTCATCTGCTAGACAATGAGGTAGTGGCTGTACCAACAAGATGCCAACACAAGGAATATAGCAGATGCTGTCTGCACTGGATGTCACTGTTACACAGAATCTCATTGCACAGAGGCAATCCTACCCCAGACCTCTATGTCATATCATTGGGTGATGACTGACCAAATATTAGTTCACCTGTGATTTGGGGTCAGGTTCTGGCCCATATGAAGCTGCCATATCACAGGCATTGATGCCTCTAGCTCAGTACTGTTGACATTGACTGGGAGTGGCTCTTCAGGGTCTTTCTGGAGGACTGGAGAACCAGGTAGTGGCTGTGGCATGGAGTGCATTTGCCCAGCTTTGATTGGTGCGCCAACTATGACCATACTTGAACCATTTTAACTTGGTCACGGTGGTCCATGCATTAGTGATTTCAAGGCTGGACTACGGTAACTTGCTGTATGTAGGGCTTCCCTCGAGAACAGTTGTCTTGAAGCTACAATTAGTACAAAATGCAGCAGCCCGGGTGGTTACAGGGGCTAGACGGTTTGACTCAGTAGGACCACTCCTTCAGCAGCTACAGTGGCTGCCCATTCAATTCTGATCTCAACTTAAGATGATGGTTCTGACCAGCGATGTTATGCTGCCGGAATGCTGGGCGGGACATCCGGGTGATTGACAGCCCGCCCGTCGAGTTCCACAGTATTCCGCCGTTTGCGTAACCAATTACGCCGCTTGCGTACGTTACACAAACGGCGTAACGCTGCGGAACGCGACAGGTGGGCTGTCGATCACCTGGATGTCCCGCCTAGCGTTCCGGCAGCATAACATCGCTGGTTCTGACCTTTAAGGCCCTTCATGACGTAGGCCCTGCCTACCTAAAAGACCGCCTTCTCCCATACATACCAGTTTGCTCTCTTAGATCATCTAAAGGGGCTCTCCTTCAAGTGCCCCCTCTGTCCCAAGTTAAAGGGATGGCAGCTCAGGGATGAGCCTTCTCTGTAACGGCTCCACAAATATGGAGTTCCCTTCCAGGAGAATTAAGAATTACACACTCCTTCATGGCCTTTTGGAGAGGGCTCAAATCATACCTATTTTGTCTGGCTTTTGGATGATGGTTGGCTGTCTGCCCTCTATCCTTCTGGTATATTGTCATAGTCTGGTCAATTGTTTTCCCACCCTCCAAATGGCCTGATACGGAGAATTGGGTCTGGCTTAATTCTTGTTCACTCTCATTGTTCCTGTTAATGTTTAATACTGTTGTTGTTTTAATCTTGTTTTACTTATTGTGGTTACATTGTACTCTGTTCTCTGTAAGCCGCCTTGGGCATTTGCTTCGGCATGGGAAAGGCGGGGTATAAATTCTTCAAACAAAATAAACAAACAAACTGTACTTTGAGCTGCAAGGGACTGAATGTGTGACCTTCCGCATACAAAGCATGCACTCCACCACTGAACTAACATAAACCTGCCCAACATAAATCTCCTCTAAGATCAGTTCGTTAAAGAGCAACTGCGATCAACCTGACACTTGCCAATATCAAGTTCATTAACAGAGGGATTGCTGTGAATCCAGCCTTTCGTGACTCAATAGGGGATCAGAAGCTCAGTATGTAGTTATTTTTAGAACATTTTTTTTAAAATGTATCTTTCTATATGAAAAGATATCCAGGGTAAGAAACAAGTACAGCAAACCAACAATTAAACAGGGACCAAAATTTACTAAATTGCAATAAAACAAAAATTACAGCATGGTTCAAAGTGGAGCTGAAACAGTAGCAGTAGAAACCTATTGGCCCGCTCCAGAGCCGTCACAGGCTCACAGCGCTCTGGGAATGGGGAGATGTCATTGCACCCCTAGCGCCACTGCCCCACCACCTGTGCCACCCATCCACACACACCAGCATCCGGAATCACTCCATTTAGGAGTGTTCTGGATATGAGGGAGGGCGGGAGGGGAAAAAATGTGTGGCTTTTTTGCCTTGCTGCAACCAGCGCCCACTGCACCCGCCTCCCCTTGGGGTATCTTCAATACGCCTCTAGCCCAATCCCATGCCTGTGATCCTCCACCAGAAGTAGTGTGAGATAAGTGTGTGTGTGTGTGTGTGTGTGTGTGTGTGTGTGTGCTTTACGGTGAGATAAAATATCCAAGCACTCCTCTAATTCCACTAATACTACAGCCTCTCTGACAATAAATGTGGATCAGTGTTGCACTCTGAACAGGGCCGGCCGTAAACCAATGTGACCAATGTTGTCACATTGGGTCCCGTACTTTGGGAGCCCCAGCGCCAGCACAGCAAGCGTATCACCTACCTCTGCATGTAGGGGTGAGCACAGCAGCTTTACCTTGTGCCCTCCCACCTGGGCCTTCTTCTGAATGGCTCAAAATGGGCCTCCTGGAAGCAGTTGGCGGTGACATCATCATGTCACCACAACTATGTCCAGGTGCCGCAAATGGCACCATAAGCACATTTATTGGTGAGACGGGGCCCTGTGGGGAGTGGGGGGGGGGGGCTGCAGGAATGCCAGGCATTGGACCCCACTGCTTCTAGAGCTGACTCTGACTGCTAGGGAAATGCATTACTTCCAAAACAAAAGACTAGCCTCGAAGCATTCAACATGTACACTCAACAATGAACAGGTGGAAAGCCTGTAAATCAAGTTTTGACTGGAAAAATTTGGGCTCCTGGATCTTAGTTTTTATATCAAAGCCAACAGCATCCAAAGTTTCTGTAACACAGAACTTTGAGAGCTGTGCATTGCAATACCTTCTGATGTCCTACCTGGAGGTGACAAGAGAAATATATTGTCTGGCTACAATTCTACTGATTTTCAATTGTTATCAGGATTTTGCTGGGGAAAAGCATTGTTTCAGTCACCGCAGTATCACTGCTCCAAGCACTCTCTTTTGGGAACGCGACTTTAGTGAACCATGAAGAAAACAACTTAAACAAAGATAAGGTGTCATGTCGCAAAATTTCAGCCCTCTCAGAATGGTTTCAGGTCAACAGCAAGTAATTATCCAAGTTTCAGAATCAGCCAACCAGAGTAAAGGCAGTGCATGCTTTATGCTTTATGCATTCAGCCTGAGCATGGAAGGGGTAAGGCACCCCACACCAATATGACTCCTAAACTTGTTTGCAGAGGCAAGTGCTGAATGTGTGTGTTGGGGAGGAGTGTTTTTTTACCTATGGTTGGGAACTCTGTAGTCAAGTGCTGAATGCGGAAATACTGGGCGGGAGCATGGCCAGGGAATATGTTGGCATGAAGGTGGCATGTTTTCACTAGCCTTGTCTCCACATTCAGGCTGGGTGTGGCTAACATCTGCAGAGGACTTTTAAGCGTAAACTAAGAGGGTGTTCACAAAGGACTGAGTTGGTTTTGTCCAGGCTACATATGATGCATTGATTGGGTGCATCTGGTTTCCAATTCGTAGGCTTATTTTTCACTGAGATGGTAAACCTGTGACTGGACTGTCCCAATTTTGCCAGCAGGTAGGGGAACGACAATATGGAATACTTCTCCATGACAAAAGAGTTTATACTTAGAAAATTAATATGTCAGGGAGCCCGCTAAGTGCCTTCTGAATTCAGATTATAACCATCTGAGAAAGCATCCTCAACTTCCTTGCCTTGCTTCCCTCACTGAGGGCGCAATCCTAACCAACTTTCCAGCACTGGCATAGCTGTGCCAATGGGGCATGTCCTGCATCCTGCAATTGGGGGGCAGTCACGGAGGCCTCTTCAAGCTAAGGGAATGTCTGTTCCCTTGCCTCGGAGCTGCATTGCCCTTACACGGGTGCTGGAAAGTTGCTCCTTGAATCAGGTCAAGCGACTGTCTAGCACCTACTGGGTTCATGTACAGCCACCTTGAGCAATTCTGCCTCTTGCCCCCAATCGGACCTCATGCTGTTTGGCTTCCTAGCCCTGTAATTCCAGCTTTACCACCCACTTCAACAAAACCAGCTCAGCAGAAAGTGAAAGGTGGCTGTTAAGTCATGCTGTTGTATCTTCAGGGTCCCATGTGCAGCCAAACTGATGACTCACGGTATTTCTTTCCTTCCTCTGTGCATATGGATGACTCTCTAGTCTATCCTTGACCAGGTTAAAGTGGAGGCCTGGTGGCATTTGTAAGCCCTTGCCAACCCACTGGGTCAACTCAGACTGGCACCAGCTATGTAGCTGGCGCAAATCCAAGTGGACCCAGGAAGGCAGATGGAGGCCATGGCGTGGGATAGGTCATGGGTGGTGCCGCTGTTGACAATACTGTCCCCTTCCTGGCCTCAGTTCTTCCTGCCCCATTCTCTAACCCATTCCTTTCCCTCCCTTTCCCGTCCTGCCCCCTCCTGCATTCTCCCACCTCCTGTGCTGACTTACCAAGACTACTGCTCCTTCTCCATCCTGTGGCACTCTGTCCATTAGCTGTTTGCACTTACGGTGGTGGCCAGGCTGCACCAAATGGCAAGCTGCACCTTGCAACAGCACTAAAGCATCTTATGCTGTGGAATGCAAGTTCCAGCAGTGTAAGGCTCTGTTAGGATTGGACCATACATTTTTTTCCCCCACTTTGGATAAGGCTCACATAAGCACTTCACCTGAACTTTAACCTTCTCTTTTATATCATCACTGATCATCATATGCTAGCTGTTCAGTGAGGCCAGTGTCTGTGTTCTCAGCACCTGGCAGCATGAAGACCCACTGCTGTCAGCATGCCTGATCTTGGGTCTTCATTAATAATGGTGCCAAACGGCAGGCTTCGCTGCCTTCAAATGTAAAGTTCTATCTTTCAATAAAGATGAGATATGAATGCTTCTAGAGAGCTCTGTGCTGAAATTAATCCATATGAAATTTTTCATTGTTATCACTGACCTACAAGATTGGAAAGGTCATCGAGCTGACACTTCACAAATGTAATAAAAATTCCAAAATCAAAAACCAGGAGGGGGTGGGTAGAAGATGGGAGGTACTGCCTTGTCTACTAATTTAGAATATAGATTCACCCTTTTGTCCATTGCAGCCCAACCCTGTGCGCGCACACACACACACACACACACACACACACACACACACACACACACACACACACACACACACACACACACACACACTTTTTCTTGAAAGTGGAGAAAAGTGCAAAACACTCCACAATGATCATGCACCTAAGGGTGGTGATGTAGCTAGAAGGTTAGCCAAATAGGATGTGACGGCTTCTCCCCCCCCCCCTTATTTTTCAATAAGCTCTTTTTTGGTGTGCAGCCTGCTAATCTTAGGTTATCCTCCCTTCCTCTTCTTCTTCCCAGATTCCACTTCACAGCTCCGTAACAAGCATGTGGGCTCTCTCTCTCTCTCTCTCTCTCTCTCTCTCTCTCTCTCTCTCTCTC
>JAJKFI010037221.1:0-20447 GCA_029204185.1 Lerista edwardsae
GGGGATGGGTGGGGGCGCGCCAGGTGCCTGGGCGAGCAGGCGCCCCCTCCGAGGCCAGGGAAAGCCGCACGGCAAGCAGGAAGAAAGCGGAAGTGAGTGGACAGGCTGCCGATCACACGTAAGTCCCGCCCAGCGTTCCGGCTACTGGAGAGTAGATGACACCACTGGCTACGCCTGACCACTCCAAGTGGTGGCACTGGGGGAGGGAGGTTTCTGCCCCACATAAACCTCCGCCCCCATTGCTCACATCAAAGCAGACACGCATTGCTCCAAGCGTTCACAGTAATTTATTTATTTTTGAAGCATATTCCTGCTTCGGCCAGCAGGACAACTTTGCTTCAAAAAAACAACCCATAACTAAAAAAAGTTTATGCCCCTTTATTTTTTTAAAGGCATTGCTGCCACCTGTGGTCGCTTTAAAATAAAAAAGAACACTCATGGTGGCGTTTGGCAATTACTTCCAGGTCACTGGAAGTCTCCCACCGCATGTCCCTGCTACACACACACACACACACACACATATCTGTCAGGTAGCTCACGCTCAGAGAAGGCCTTCAAAATATGATGTTCATTTAACAAACCCTTGAAGATACAGCTAATTTATATCACAGGGAGTTGAGAACATATAACTTTTGGTTATCCATTATAGAGCAATCAATGTTTCCTGGCAAAAAATAAGTAGATGGCCTTACCAGGCATTTGATTTGGTGTGGAGCTCAGCCTGTTGCAGACCCCCCCACCCCCGCACTTACAGACATCACAAGAAAAGATCCAACAGCAGCCAGAGATGAAACGCTCTCTTTGCTGTACAGCATCAAGTGGTAAGTGAGAGATGATGCAAGTGCTGTGTGGGATCATGAAGGTTATGTAGTCACAGATGGTGCTGGTATTATGGGAACTAACATTAGTGTTTCACTGTTTATCAAAGACAGCCAGGAAGGGATGAGATGAAACGTTTTTTGTCTGTGACAATATGAAATAATAATGGAGCGACTCTGTGATTGCACACTAAATTAAGCTAAATTAAGCCCAGGAAGTTTTTATCATGTTCCAAACATTCTAGAGCAGATGGGAGATGAAGTGCCTGATTAAAGTGAAGAAAATTGAGTTGTATTTTCAAGTCCTTGCTGATGACAGAGATTTCTGTCGAAGGAACTCAGGTGGATGAGATGCAAAATGGCACTTCCCAAAAGAAAAAAATGAACAAATACAATCAGATTTTGTCTGAACTGGACAAGGGTCTTCCTCATTCGAACATGTTTCAAATATTTTAAATGATGCCTTTTTAAAGCCCCCAACAAATGCAATTTACTCCCCTAGGAAGCTCCAGAGGCTCAGTGATTGGGGTCCTTCCAGAGGTGGAGGAAGGGTGTAGCCCAGGGTGGCGTGAGCCATGGGTGCCGGCAGCAGCGGGGCGCCATTGTGCAGAGTCCGCAGACTAACTTGCGCGCTGTCTGGCCTAAAGTGACATTCCTAGAAACACACCTACTGTATGGCCATCAACTCACACTGTCAAGGTTGAGATCGCGGAATAGCTTCCTTAGGACTGCACCCCCCCCCCCCAATAACCAGTCGCCACAGACTGCTTTGGAACTATGGAAATCGAGCAAGGAGCTGCCGAGTGAACGGGCACAAACATATGTATGCCCGCCACCAGGCCAAGAACAACTGTGGCCTGTATGGAAATCCTTAAATTGACTGCGTGCTGGGGTAGGAAGATCTAAGGACAACCTCAGGAAATGGGATTTCCCCATAAAAGACATGCTGTGTGAATGTGGAGAAGAACAAACCATCTCACATATGCTACAGTGCACATGGTGCCCCCCCTACGTGCACAATGGAAGATCTTACATTGGCAAGGGAGAACGCTGTTGAAGTGGACCAGTATCATTTGGGCAAATGATATCTAGTTTTAACCTTGCATTGTATTCTAAAAATATATGATGTATGTATAAAATTATATTAATATATAAAATTATATTAATGCTTCTGATACGAATGAAGAAAGAAAGACCCTGCTCTTTGACATTGTTTTGCCATTGACATTGTTTTGCAAATACAGGCATGCCCTGGTATCCACTGGGTTTCTGTTCCAGATCCCTCCGTGGATACCTGAAACTGTGGATACTGGGGAAGCATTTTTAAAAATAGGGGAACATCAGTGGTTTTGCTGCAACAAGGTGAAAAAGAGATCTCTTTGTTTAACAATCTCTCTTTTTAAGTATATAGTCTCCATTATTCTCAGGCGCAGGTCGTAAATTGCAGAAACTGAATTATCCTGAACCTCCAAATAAAGTTTGTGAATGCTTCAGGGTTGTTGTTTTTTAATTAAACATTTATTTTTAATAATTCAAAAACAGAGCCTCTGAGGAAGCAGTGGAAATTTACAATGTAAATTCTGGGTGAGTTATTTAAAGTTTGTGGAAATTCTAATATTTCCTACAGACTTTGATCATGGTGCTTGCATAAATGTTTTGGGAGATCATGGTCTAAAAAGACTTAATTGGATATTACCTGGACACCACATTAAAAAAAAAAGTATAAATGATAGGGAGGAGGACAATGATCTATTCTTTCTGAAAGCTTTCACAGAGAGTTTCTGTTGCTAGGGAAACCATTTCCTTTATTTGCAGATTTTCCTAATACATATATCTTAAGGTCTCTCAGTGCAGATCACAATGTGATATCCTATAAAATAGAAATTATATTATATTACCTGGTAATTGGAATTTTAATAACAGACCATTGGAATCAGGCAAAGTCAACACCAATTGAATCCTGAGAAGTAACTCTACAAAAAGTATGCGTTGGCGTGTGTGCCCATATCCATGTGTGTGGATATGCATGTGTGTGTGTGGATATGCATGTGGCATTCTGGGAGGGGCATTCCTGGGGGCACATTGGGGTGAAGTGCCACCCCCTCTTGCCTGCTGCTTCCCCCTGTGGCCTTCGGGGAGGCTGTGATTCCTTTGGGGAGGCCTTTGGGAAGGCCAAAAAACATCACTTACGGTTTTTGGCTGAAAATAAAAACTTTCTCTTACACTTCTACGTATTTTTTAACATGTCTACAGGCATGTGGCTGCAACTGCTGACACTATACCATCTATATCACCTACCAATTACATGTTTAAAGCGATTGTAATTTATAATTCTAATTTATAGAAATGCACCCTTGGAATAAAACCACAAAGCACTACTTTCTGCACCTCTTATGTTTGTCACACACACACACACACACCCCAAATCTCCGGGGTGTGTGTGTTTAGACTACTCTCGGAGTCAGGGAGGATGGCTCACAGCTGTGTGCTGGCCTCTCTGGCTCCGAGAGTGATCCAAACATGCTTTACCATGTCTCCTCTGCCAGCCAAACTTAGCTGGCCCAACTGTGCCAGCCTGTCCAGTTTAGAATTGGCTCTAAATCTTAGGAAACAGTGTAAGTACTCATGAAAGCCATTCTTTGGAGGCTGAGCAGAATATACTAGAGCCCAGGATGTGAGAAGTTTCCAAACACACTGCAGTTCAGGATAGGAGACTCCAGCCCCAAGAGCCAAGGATCCCAAACGTTTGTTGCATGTATGCTTCGCAAGCAACATATTGTCAAAACATCACTGGACTCCCTCTCACCTTCCCAGTTGTTCCTTTCCCTTCTTCTTGCTTTGTTCCAGTTTGAAGATTGACTCCTTCCATCCACAAATTGGGCTAAAGAGGACATCCTACTGTGCTCCTATGCCTGCAAGCCCTATTTTCTCAGCAGAGATGCTATCCCCCTTGCTGGCACTCTTTTGTACTATTCCCTCTCCCTTCTGTGTTTTATTTGTATCAAAAAATATACAGCAGATACCGGAGCTTCATCAGTGTCGCAAGCAAGTAAGCTGTTTTGCCTTTTCTTCTTCTTCTCTTGCATTTAACCAGCATGGGCTTTAATTTTCCCCTGCCAAAGCAAGTCATTGTGGAGCTCCTACCTGCACAACTTAATGATAGCTCCCCATCGTATATTCGCCTTTAAACAAGTGGCACATTAGAAGTCCAGTTGCCAGGGAACTGCGCTTTGATTCACTCCATTGTCGTGCATTGTGCGCGGGTAATGTCCCACAGAGGTTAACAGATGAGAACATTTTGTTAAGAGGCCCACCACAATGCTCCCACTGTCGGTTTGCCACTCAAGGCTTTCTTTCCTCCCCATTGGTGTGACAGTGGTATAAAATTAGGGTCAGTTCTGAAAATAACAGGAGAGCTTTATTGTTATCTAATAGTTTTTTACCCTGCAGGGAGGAACATTTAGGAACAGAGAAAAAAGTAAAAGGACAAAGCCTTAACCATATTGAATGATCTTTTAACCTCTGTTTAAGACAATTTTTTTCTGATGAGAAAAGAGAATATGAAAGGTGTTTGCTCATTCTGTAGCTGTTAATGGTGGTTTAAGTGGGGAAAAAAAAGTGGTTTAAATCCTTAGGGATGGAGGCAAGTCCTGGTGATTGAAAGACCTGGCAGCAATTTCACAGAAGACACAACACATGATGCTAGTGTTTCAGTAGTTCAGTTTTATGGACTTGTCTAAACTAGGCCATGGTACAGCCAGGTTCTCACAGCACAATGGCCAAACCTGATGCTTTTTTTCCCAGAGAAAGGCTCACATATAGCAAAAATACCATTCTTCTCTATTGATACCCAACTGACAATCTACATTAGCCACAAAAATGCTGAAATAAGTGGCCATATATTACTGAGATACGGAGTGATTTATGTTCTCTTGAGCACATGTTTAAAAGAGAGGCGCAAAGATTCAGTAAGTGCACTGATATTGCACAGGCAATAAGCATGTCAGGATACAGTCCAGGTCATATTGGTTAGCAGCAAACAAACACATTCACAGCAGAACTGAGTTAGAAGAAGTGTTAGTGTACTTCAAAGCAAAACAAGATAAATAACTGGTAATGGCTGTTCAGACAGGAAGACATAAGACAATGACACCGACAAAGAAACAACTGAAAAGTCTTGTCAAAGCAGGAGAGAGCAATCTAGAAGTCTCTAAACTAGAACTGATTACTGCTCCCCTTACTGGTGGGGATGAACACATGTAGCAGGAGGTGTGGGCAGGGGGTGTGGACTGATGGTTGAGATGCTGGCACTGCCTGAAGCTAAGCAGGAGAGCGTGTGGTTTGTTTTTGGATGGGAGACAGATGCCATGTTGTGACAAGCTGCAGTACCTGTGATGGCAGAACAGAGTCACTGTGGACCTGATTAGCTCACTGCAAGTGAGAGTTGTGGTGGAGTATGTGAGGAGGCCAGCCAGAAAAAGAACGGAATACCACCTTGAGGACCTGTCCAGGCTTGACTTGCGATTGCCTGCTCAGGCTTGATGACATGCAGTCAAAGGAGAGAACCACACTGGGAAGGCAACATCTGGGCCTAAGGATTGGCAGATCACAAGAATACTGTAGATTTGTAAAAAAAAAAAAAACCATTGAAAAAAGGGTGGGTTAGACTAGCCTGCTCATGTAAGCCGCCTTGGGCATTTGCTTTGGCATGGGAAAGGCGGGGTATAAATTCCTCAAATAAATAAAAATAAATAGCACAACTATTGTTATTGTCCAGATTTAGCTCACTCTTCCGCAATATTTACCCAACTGCAGTGCTGGGCAATTACACCTCAAAATATAAGGAGTCTTTCTACATATTGAAAATGAAAATATGAAGCTGCCTCATTCTTGCCTGATTTAGACAACATGAGCATTGCACCAAACTGAAACAGGGTCAAACGGGACCTGTCAGCATTCAGACAGCTCCCCTTTGACCCTATTTCCAGCTTGGTACATTGGTCAATAAGGGCTTGCAGGCATTAAGGCTCTCTCTGGGTGAATATGGTCTGCATTCATTTCAATTGCACCATTGCACATTCAATTGTACAATTCAATTGCACAATTGCACCTCTGTAGCCACCACTCCATGGCAAATATCCACATAATTGGTCACTGGTGTTCTTGGCTTCATGTGCTATGTACATAAGTACAGACAGCTACCACAACTCCAATGATTGTTCTTGTGCATCATGATTGAGCAAATTGTTGCCAGGTGGTCTGGCTGGCCTGGTTTATGGGGAGGGGTCCAGGCCATAGACGTGCTCTTGTTGGGGGCATGCTTCCTTATTGAGAAGCATGGACTCACTCTATGCCCATTGTTGTGGGCATTATTCCCCACATGGGTCTTTTTTCCTTGGCCACTTCACAGTAGAATGTGTGCAGGCCTGCCTTCTGAATTGTAGTTTTCTCCTTAATTTCAAGTCATTCTTGGTCACTTCCAGAGGAACTTCTCATTTGTGGACATTCTATTATTTTGGGGGCCATGAAAGGGTAGTTTTTAGTGACTTTGGTACCCAGGTCAGACTGGGCAAATTGGCCAAGGTCTTCTAGGACACCAGGAGAGAACATAAGAACATAAGAAGAGCCCTGCTGGATCAGGCCAAAGGCCCATCTAGTCCAGCTTCCTGTACCTCACAGCGGCCCACCAGGCTGCTTTGGGGACAGCTTTTGGTCTAACTCATACGTTTTTGGTAGCCCACCCACCTCCCCAGGTCTTACCTATTCACCTAGGTGAGAACACCCTCTGATAGAGGACCTGCTGTCCTCTCAGTATTAAGACAGTGGGTCCCATGGGCATTCATCCTGTGGTCTAACCTTTGGGGTTGGGATGGCCCTAAGATCACAATCATAAGATTGCATTGGGCCTGCACAAGTCCCTTATACTGGCTCGGGAGCGTCACAAACATGGTGTGGCACGTTTGCGCCTCCTCGGGAGTCAACTAGACCAAAGTGAGGACATGTGGTGAAATCCAGCCTCCACAACACCCCAGGAAGGTAGGTTTGCGCTGGCCGAGAGCAGCCAACATGGGGGGTTGGGGAGGGCAATGGAGGGCAGGGCAGATGGCGGCAGGGGGAGGCGGGGGAGGGTAGGCTGGTGGCAGATCAGTCCCAGGAGAGGGGTGGGACTGGCCTCTGGCATTTAGGCCAGATCTTAACTCGCCTCTTGGTGTTACACCAGGCTTCTCAGATCAGTGCAAGCAATTTTGCTGGTGCAGATTCAAGTAGCCCCACTGGGGTGGGGGGCATTATTCAGGGTAAGGGGACACGTCCCCTTACTCTGAGTTGCATTGCAGCCACCTTCAACCCTGTGCTAGATCCTATCCTTAACCCTGTGCTAGATCCTTATCCTTAATCCATGGTTTGGCGCTAGCAACATAGCCTTTGGTGCATCCTGTCCAGGCCCGCTAGGAGAGGCAAGTAATGATTTTTTTTTGCTTACCTCCTTCACTGCTCCCTGGTAATCAGGGTCCACCAGTGCAATGTGTATATAAGAACATAAGAAAAGCCTTGCTGGATCAGGCCAAAGGCCCATCTACTCCAGCTTCCAGTATCTCACAGTGGCCCACCAGATGCCTCAGGGAGCACACAGGACAACCAGATACCTGTGTCCTGCTGCCACTGCATCTGGCATTTTAAAGTAGACTATTACCCTTGCACCACCCCCAAGGAAGACACCAGACTGAGGTTGGGGTTCAACTTTATTAAGCACAAATGTAAATCATGTAACCTACTGAACACCCATCCCTCCCTCTGATGGGTGTTCAGTCTGGGGTAGGCAAAAAAACTGCCATCCATGGCCAATTTGGATGACAGAAAAAAATTCCTACCCGGCCCTCATGATGAGTGACCAGCTAATCTCAGACTGGACATATCTGTCATAGCTTGTAACCTGTGATAGAGTTTTCCTCCATAAATCTGTCCAATCTCCTTTTAAAGGCATCAAGGCCCAATGCCATCACCACATCTCGTGGCAAGGAGTTCTATATACTAATTACATGCTGGATATGGAAATTTTCCTTTGTGAATAGGATTGAGCCATAATTCATTCATCTTCCCTTTTCATACCATCATTAATTCAGCTGCATTAAACTTGAATTGAACTCAAAACAGAAGCATTCCTTTTGACCAGTTTCCTGTCAATTGGCTTGGATCCTTTAATTTAGAGGTGTGTTTGTTTTTTAAAGCAACATTATTAGATGTCTCAGACATTGGAGACTGCTGTAATGCTAATGGGTAGGGTTAAAATCCTGCCTGCTGCCGCCTCCAGGTTTACAGTGAAGCTTTATTCTCTGGAGTCCAACAAAGAAATCACCTCTGTGGGGAGGAATGCTTTAATCTCTTCTGAAATAGGATTTTGCCTGGGGACACACTGACTCATTCTGGTACCTTTCACTCCCCCCGGCAATTCCATATTAGGAAATTCTGCTGGGCTTCAGGTTCAGGAGGACAAGAAAGATGTGGGCATCTCAAAGGTGAATCCTCCAGTGGAATCTGGTCTGATTCAAAGTCATCTAGGCCTTTCAAAAGGTGTCTCTGAGATTCAAAGGCTGTGCTCGTCATATCTGCCATCTTAAATCACAATGGCGCCAGATTCTGGCATTAAGTCCTGTGTGAAGTCTGTATTGAGTTATCAGAGGAGCAAAGCACTCTGAGGCTTTCCTGCGATGAAGTAGGAACATCCTGTTAAACTTGCAGAAAGTCTCTGGAAAGTGGTTTTTCAATCTTCATCCCCCCGATGCACCTCTTCTCATGGTTTAATTATCTTAACTCATCCCTTTCCAGTGATGCATGCACACAGTTTATAGGGGCTGCTGGCAAAGTGCATGGGCAGAGATGGGTTAAGTATCACCAGGAGTACTTGGGAATGATCACTGAGCCTCCTACTGCTACAGGCATGACCCGGAATCTGCTGGGGTTCCAATCCGGACTCCGCCATGGATACCTGAAACCACAGATACTGGGGATGCCTTTTTAAAGATAGGGGAACATCATTGGTTTTGCTGCAAGGTTAAAAAACAGATTTGTTTCATGTTCCCCTATCTTTTTAATTGGCATTCCAGTATCCATGGTATCCATGGATAACTGAAACCATGGATACTGAATCAGTGGATACAGGGGTACACCGGTATTTGTAGCATCATGTTGCAGTCTCACTGCCAGGCGAGTGGCAGTAACGTGCACACTGGACAACACCTCCAATACTACCAGTTGAAAATTTCTGGGCTAGGCAAATCATCACAACATGTGCATTCAAATAAGTATTTTCTGAAGCTGTCTGGTGGCTGTGAGCTGTGAGTGTGTCCTGGAACTAAGTTCCTTCTGGAATCAAGTGCCTCGGAACCAAGTGCCAGGCAGGCGAGTTAAGCAACTGTGCGAGCTCTGCAGCAGGGTGAGGAAGCCAGGGCTCCAAAACACTGCCCTTCAGCTTCTGTGAGAAAAGGAGTAGCCAATTCCCACATCTAATACAGCTGTGCAGGCAGGCAGGCAGCAGCAGGGTGGGGGCTATCCAGTATTTTGCACCGAGTGCCACATGTATGACTATATGCCTCTTGGGCATATGTATGACTATACGCCATAGCGCACGGAACGCCGTTACCTTCCCACCAAAGTTGTCCCTATTTATCTACTTGCATTTAGGGGCTTCCGAACTGCTAGGTTGGCAGGAGCTGGGACAAGCAACGGGAGCTCACTCAGGCAATAAGAGGGCAAGTCCTCTTATGGATTGAGAATTAGTTGATGGCCAGGAAACAGAGAGTGGGGATTAATTAATTAGTGCAGTATTCACAGTGGAGAGAGGTGAAGAGCGGTGTGCCCCAGGGATCTGTCCTGGGACCAGTGCTTTTTAACTTATTCATAAATGACCTGGAGACAGGTATAAGCAGTGAGGTGGCCAAATTTGCAGATGACACTAAACTTTTCCGGGTGGTGAAAACTAGAAAGGATTGTGAAGAGCTCCAGAAGGATCTCTCACAACTGGGAGAATGGGCATTAAAATGGCAGATGCGTTTCAATGTAAATAATTGCAAAGTAATGCATACTGGGGCAAAAAATCAAAAATTCACATATAGGTTAATGGGTTCTGAGCTGTCGGTGACAGATCTTGGGGTGCTGGTGGACAGCTTGATGAAAATGTCAACCCAGTGTGCAGCGGCAGTGAAGAAGGCAAATTCCATGTTAAGGATAATTAGAAAAGGGATTGAGAATAAAACAGCCAATATTTTATTGCCATTGTACAAGGCAATAAGGCCACACCTAGAGTATTATGTACAGTTCTGGTCTCCATATCTTAAAAAGGACATAGTGCAATTAGAAAAAGTACATAAAAGAGCAACCAAAATGATTACTGGGCTGGGGCACCTCCCTTATGAGGAAAGGTTACAGCGTTTGGGGCTCTTCTGTCTAGAAAGAAGGCGCCTGAGGGGGGACATGATTGAGACAAACAAAATTATGCATGGAGTGGATAGAGTAGATAAAGGGAATCTCTTTTCCCTCTCACACAATACCAGAACCAGGGGACATTCTCTAAAACTGAGTGTTAGGAGAGTTGGAACAAACAAAAGAAAATATTTCTTTACCCAGCGTGTAATTAGAATGTGGAACTCCTTGCCGCGAGATGTGGTGATGGCATTGGGCCTGTATGCCTTTAAAAGGGGATTGGACAGATTTATGGAGGAAAACTCCATTACAGGTTACAAGCTATGATGGGTATGTCCAGTCTGAGATTAGCTGGTCACTCATCATGAGGGCCGGGTAGGAATTTTTTTCTGTCATCCAAATTGGCCATGGATGGCAGTTTTTTTTGCCTACCCCAGACTGAACACCCATCAGAGGGAGGGATGGGTGTTCAGTAGGTTACATGATTTACATTTGTGCTTAATAAAGTTGAACCCCAACCTCAGTCTGGTGTCTTCCTTGGGGGTGGTGCAAGGGTAATAGTCTACTTTAAAATGCCAGATGCAGGGGAGTGGCAGCAGGACACAGGTATCTGGTTGTCTTGTGTGCTCCCTGAGGCATCTGGTAGGCCACTGTGAGATATAGGAAGCTGGAGTAGATGGGCCTTTGGCCTGATCCAGCAAGGCTTTTTCTTCTGTTCTTCTGTTCTGGGTTTATGTCAGAAACACCGCTGTTCTTGATATGATGATACAGCCACCCACTAACTACTTTCAGCCTAAAAAAGTAATATACAGTCAATCCTCGTTATCTGCTAGGGTTAAGTTCCTGAAAAAACCTAGTGGATACCGAGTTAGTGGACTCATTGAGTTATAGACTCAATGATACAGTATATCATTGAGTCTATGGGAAATATGGTGTTACATCAGAGGCGGATCTACAGGGAGGGCAAAGCTCTAAGTGTTGCAAGAAGCCTTACCCTGTCATGTAAATCCCTCCTCTCCCTTGCTGCTATAGCCAGTAAGCAACACCAAGATGTTGCTTTTCCTTGTGAGGGTTGGCTAAAACGGTGCAGGAGAGGAGTGATTTCCACTGCAAGGTAAGGCTTCTTGCAACACTTAGAGCTTTGCCCTCCCTTAGATCTGCCTCTGGGTTACATGCAAGAGGACCGTCTTCACTCCAAACAGCCCCTGTCACCAAACAGCCCCTTGCGGATAGGTGAAGGGTGCATATACGAAGGTCGCAAGTAACAAGGATTGATTATAGGTGTCTGTCTGTATTTTTCAGGTCCCACAAACTCTGTCATTTCTGCCGATGTGCTACATTTGATATTCTGGCTTGGTTCAGATTCCAATTTGCATGCTAGAAGCTTTGGCTTTCCCCTATCCTTTGCCATGCACATAAAATGGGATTGTTGTTCAGTCGCTAAGTCGTGTCCGATTCTTTGCGACCCCATGGACCACAGCACACCAGGCCTCCCTGTCCTCCACTAGCTTCCGGAGTTTGCCCAATTTCATGCTCATCGCTTCGGTGACACTATCGAACCATCTCATCCTCTGCCGCCCCCTTCTCCTTTTGCCTTCAATTTTTCCCAGCATGAGGGTCTTTTCTAAAGAGTCCTCTCTTCTCATGAGGTGGCTGAAGTATTTGAGCTTCAGCTTCAGGATTTGTCCTTCCAGGGAGCAATCAGGCTTGACTTCCTGGAGGATTGACCGATTGGATCTCCTTGCAGTCCAGGGGACACTCAAGAGTCTTCTCCTATTCAAACTATGGGTCAGGACCCACTTGGTGGGTCGCGACCTAATGTTAGATGGGTTGCAGAAAGTTGGGAGCAGCCATCTTGGAAGCTACAGATCTTACTCTTGCAGTAATCCTGTTGTGAGTGTTAACGGTTTGAATTTTCAAGTGAAGGATTTTAAAAAAAATTAGTTCAGTGCTTTTACATAATATCTTGTCCTAATCTTGCTTTCTATCAGGGTTGTGCAATGACTGCAGGCCAAGAATGCCAGTTTGCATGCCAGGGAGTGTCATTTGATTATATCCCAGTGATGGCACTTCCTGCTTGATTATGTCACATCCGGCTATGACATCACTTCCAGTTAATGACATCACTTCAGGTGGGTCCCAACACAAGTGCCATTCTAAAAATTGGGTCCAGGTCTAAATAGTTTGAGAACCACTGAGATGGAACACTCTATGTGGAGGCCCATATGCATGATGGCATGGTTTCCCTCTATCCAAAAGCAGTTTTTATGTGTTGAAAAGAATGGCAGAGGCACAATAAATGGCATCGGAGTGTGAAAGTCACCGACACACTTTTGAATGCTGAGATCAATACGAATATAGTTGTGAAGCAGCAACATAAGAACAATTAGACTCAAATGGTTTACTGTGATTTATATGCTTAATTAAAGGATTCTATGAATTCATTAAGAACTTACATGTTGTCAGTTTCTAAAATGCACTAGTTCTAGATTCATTTCAAAATGAAAGGCACTGTTGTAGGAAGAACTATAATGAATGAATCACGCCTTCTGAAATGTACCCTCTGTGTGTTCCTTGATGTCTCTGGGTTTGTGTTTCAAGAGTTACTTGACATATTTAGCTTAAGGCCAAACCATAGAGTATGTGGAACACATTGCACAGCATCAGTGGTGTCATCTAAACGATTTAACAACAGGTACTCACTTTTGATTGGCACGTGTCGGGACCCGCCCACTGGAAGTGATGTCATAAGCCGGAAGTGAGGTCGTGGCAGGAAGTGATGTGGAAAAAAAGCCCTTTTTGAGGCCTCAGACGATTTTAAACTGACCCAACAGTTGCAACAGTATTCCACAGCACCCCCAGAACACGTTAAGGAGGCCTGGCATCATGTTAAAGTGACCCAACTGTTCCAAAACCCCAGAGCAGCTCATTTTTCAGTGGCAAGGCAAGGCAAGGCTCCGCTCGCTGCCTTCCTGGCTCTGAGAACGTGCAGGCAACTCAAACGTGCAGGAAATTCAAACGTTGCAGGGGGCGGAGTCAACGAGTGGGCGGGCGAATGGGCGGGGCCAGCCATAATCCTAGAAACCGGTACTCGCGTACCCCCGCGTACCCCCTGCATGACAACACTGCACAGCATGGTGTTTTTACTTTTAAAAAAAGTTATCATAGCCTAATCCTATCCTGTGAGAGTGCAACAGTGCCAACAATGTGCTGCATGCTGTGGCTGGGGCACCAGATTGCCCAGGAGAAATATGAAAAAAAACCTTTTCACTTACCTTTCTGTAGGCTACCTGGCCAGTTCTTTAGGTCTAGGTCAGGAAGGAGGGCTAGAATCAGAGCATGCGTGGCTGCTACCAAGTTTCTCCTGAAACCACTCCCAAACTACTATTCACCCTGATTTGTCCATAATCCTCTCTCCAGTCACCCCCACTGTCAATCTGTCTGCTCCAGAGGAGATTCGGCAGGCTGCCACTGCCACTGCACAGGGCTTACCTGCTCTCACTGTTTTTAGTGGGTGAATGTTAGGGTGAGCGTTGCTAGTAGTGAATGATGGGGTATCTGCAGTGCCAAGAGTCCTGGATTTCCACTGGCAGATCACAAGATCCACCAGTGCAAAGCCCAGATAAGATTGGGCGGTCACTGACACTAGTGGAAATTGAGTTCGCTGTGACTAACTCCAATCCCATTAATTTCAGTGGACTTGCAGCGCTCTGCCTATGTCTACTCAGAAGTGAGTTCAATGGGACCTAATCTCAGGTGCGTATATAAAGTTATCTATCATAGAAGTTGGTGAATGAAAGTCCATCCAAACTGCATTGCTCCTGATAAACTGGATCTCCAGTAATGGGCATTTGGCCCTTTAAAGAATTTCCTCAGTTGCTTTGTGTGTGGATTTATGTTTGAGGCATCTGCTTGCCCAACTGCAGGTTCACAAGCACTGAAATCAGGGTGGACTTCCATGGCCTCCTCGCCTGCCAGCTTCCTTCATTCCTGGCTCTACATTTCTGTTAAAGAACAAGTTGGTGGAAGAGAAGCTGAGGTGAGAATAAAGCTGCACAGCACCATGGAACATCTAATTCAACAGGGCAAGTGTGCACATTCAGCGCATAATCCTAACCTGGCACAGTACAGTTAAATCAGCAAAGTTTGGCCGGCACAAGGAACAGCATAAAGCGTGTTTGGACCACTCTTGGAGTCAGGGAGGATGGCACATGTCTGTGTGCTGGTCTCTCTGACTCCGAGAGTTGTCCAAGCATACTTTACGGCGTCCTTTCTGCCAGCTAACTTTTGCTGGCCTAACTGTGCCAGCTTAACTCCAGGTTAGGATTGTACCCCCTCCTCTCTCTCCCCAAACCCATCAGGCTCCAGAGGAAGACAAAAATCCTGCAGAATCCCCATCATCACCACCGCAGCATTCTTGCATGGGCATGTCCTGCACCGGTGCCTGGAGAAGCTAGAAGTCACTACCATGCCTATTCTGAACCAACCACAGAAGTCCCAGCAGGAAAAGAATTAACCAGTTACCTGGGATATGCAGGGATGCCAAGAGAGACTCAGTTCCTAGAGTGCCCTGGTGGAGAGAGCAGCAGCAGTGCAGAAGGGGCTCTTTAAGATAGCTGTCTTTAAGGGGGATCAGGAGCAGGCTCACCTACCTTCCAAGACTCCTTTGGAACTGACATTCTCCTTTACACCCTTGATCAGGGCCCTGCTACACTAGGAGAGCTTCTTAGGAAGCAGAACTCACTGGGATTCATTCTCCATGAACTGGCCTTCATATAGATACTGAAACCACCCAGTCCCGTGACCGTGTTTCAGCACCAACTTCAAGACCATCTTTGTCAGTACAGCCAAGTCATCTGCTAGACAATGAGGTAGTGGCTGTACCAACAAGATGCCAACACAAGGAATATAGCAGATGCTGTCTGCACTGGATGTCACTGTTACACAGAATCTCATTGCACAGAGGCAATCCTACCCCAGACCTCTATGTCATATCATTGGGTGATGACTGACCAAATATTAGTTCACCTGTGATTTGGGGTCAGGTTCTGGCCCATATGAAGCTGCCATATCACAGGCATTGATGCCTCTAGCTCAGTACTGTTGACATTGACTGGGAGTGGCTCTTCAGGGTCTTTCTGGAGGACTGGAGAACCAGGTAGTGGCTGTGGCATGGAGTGCATTTGCCCAGCTTTGATTGGTGCGCCAACTATGACCATACTTGAACCATTTTAACTTGGTCACGGTGGTCCATGCATTAGTGATTTCAAGGCTGGACTACGGTAACTTGCTGTATGTAGGGCTTCCCTCGAGAACAGTTGTCTTGAAGCTACAATTAGTACAAAATGCAGCAGCCCGGGTGGTTACAGGGGCTAGACGGTTTGACTCAGTAGGACCACTCCTTCAGCAGCTACAGTGGCTGCCCATTCAATTCTGATCTCAACTTAAGATGATGGTTCTGACCAGCGATGTTATGCTGCCGGAATGCTGGGCGGGACATCCGGGTGATTGACAGCCCGCCCGTCGAGTTCCACAGTATTCCGCCGTTTGCGTAACCAATTACGCCGCTTGCGTACGTTACACAAACGGCGTAACGCTGCGGAACGCGACAGGTGGGCTGTCGATCACCTGGATGTCCCGCCTAGCGTTCCGGCAGCATAACATCGCTGGTTCTGACCTTTAAGGCCCTTCATGACGTAGGCCCTGCCTACCTAAAAGACCGCCTTCTCCCATACATACCAGTTTGCTCTCTTAGATCATCTAAAGGGGCTCTCCTTCAAGTGCCCCCTCTGTCCCAAGTTAAAGGGATGGCAGCTCAGGGATGAGCCTTCTCTGTAACGGCTCCACAAATATGGAGTTCCCTTCCAGGAGAATTAAGAATTACACACTCCTTCATGGCCTTTTGGAGAGGGCTCAAATCATACCTATTTTGTCTGGCTTTTGGATGATGGTTGGCTGTCTGCCCTCTATCCTTCTGGTATATTGTCATAGTCTGGTCAATTGTTTTCCCACCCTCCAAATGGCCTGATACGGAGAATTGGGTCTGGCTTAATTCTTGTTCACTCTCATTGTTCCTGTTAATGTTTAATACTGTTGTTGTTTTAATCTTGTTTTACTTATTGTGGTTACATTGTACTCTGTTCTCTGTAAGCCGCCTTGGGCATTTGCTTCGGCATGGGAAAGGCGGGGTATAAATTCTTCAAACAAAATAAACAAACAAACTGTACTTTGAGCTGCAAGGGACTGAATGTGTGACCTTCCGCATACAAAGCATGCACTCCACCACTGAACTAACATAAACCTGCCCAACATAAATCTCCTCTAAGATCAGTTCGTTAAAGAGCAACTGCGATCAACCTGACACTTGCCAATATCAAGTTCATTAACAGAGGGATTGCTGTGAATCCAGCCTTTCGTGACTCAATAGGGGATCAGAAGCTCAGTATGTAGTTATTTTTAGAACATTTTTTTAAAATGTATCTTTCTATATGAAAAGATATCCAGGGTAAGAAACAAGTACAGCAAACCAACAATTAAACAGGGACCAAAATTTACTAAATTGCAATAAAACAAAAATTACAGCATGGTTCAAAGTGGAGCTGAAACAGTAGCAGTAGAAACCTATTGGCCCGCTCCAGAGCCGTCACAGGCTCACAGCGCTCTGGGAATGGGGAGATGTCATTGCACCCCTAGCGCCACTGCCCCACCACCTGTGCCACCCATCCACACACACCAGCATCCGGAATCACTCCATTTAGGAGTGTTCTGGATATGAGGGAGGGCGGGAGGGGAAAAAATGTGTGGCTTTTTTGCCTTGCTGCAACCAGCGCCCACTGCACCCGCCTCCCCTTGGGGTATCTTCAATACGCCTCTAGCCCAATCCCATGCCTGTGATCCTCCACCAGAAGTAGTGTGAGATAAGTGTGTGTGTGTGTGTGTGTGTGTGTGTGTGTGTGTGCTTTACGGTGAGATAAAATATCCAAGCACTCCTCTAATTCCACTAATACTACAGCCTCTCTGACAATAAATGTGGATCAGTGTTGCACTCTGAACAGGGCCGGCCGTAAACCAATGTGACCAATGTTGTCACATTGGGTCCCGTACTTTGGGAGCCCCAGCGCCAGCACAGCAAGCGTATCACCTACCTCTGCATGTAGGGGTGAGCACAGCAGCTTTACCTTGTGCCCTCCCACCTGGGCCTTCTTCTGAATGGCTCAAAATGGGCCTCCTGGAAGCAGTTGGCGGTGACATCATCATGTCACCACAACTATGTCCAGGTGCCGCAAATGGCACCATAAGCACATTTATTGGTGAGACGGGGCCCTGTGGGGAGTGGGGGGGGGGGGCTGCAGGAATGCCAGGCATTGGACCCCACTGCTTCTAGAGCTGACTCTGACTGCTAGGGAAATGCATTACTTCCAAAACAAAAGACTAGCCTCGAAGCATTCAACATGTACACTCAACAATGAACAGGTGGAAAGCCTGTAAATCAAGTTTTGACTGGAAAAATTTGGGCTCCTGGATCTTAGTTTTTATATCAAAGCCAACAGCATCCAAAGTTTCTGTAACACAGAACTTTGAGAGCTGTGCATTGCAATACCTTCTGATGTCCTACCTGGAGGTGACAAGAGAAATATATTGTCTGGCTACAATTCTACTGATTTTCAATTGTTATCAGGATTTTGCTGGGGAAAAGCATTGTTTCAGTCACCGCAGTATCACTGCTCCAAGCACTCTCTTTTGGGAACGCGACTTTAGTGAACCATGAAGAAAACAACTTAAACAAAGATAAGGTGTCATGTCGCAAAATTTCAGCCCTCTCAGAATGGTTTCAGGTCAACAGCAAGTAATTATCCAAGTTTCAGAATCAGCCAACCAGAGTAAAGGCAGTGCATGCTTTATGCTTTATGCATTCAGCCTGAGCATGGAAGGGGTAAGGCACCCCACACCAATATGACTCCTAAACTTGTTTGCAGAGGCAAGTGCTGAATGTGTGTGTTGGGGAGGAGTGTTTTTTTACCTATGGTTGGGAACTCTGTAGTCAAGTGCTGAATGCGGAAATACTGGGCGGGAGCATGGCCAGGGAATATGTTGGCATGAAGGTGGCATGTTTTCACTAGCCTTGTCTCCACATTCAGGCTGGGTGTGGCTAACATCTGCAGAGGACTTTTAAGCGTAAACTAAGAGGGTGTTCACAAAGGACTGAGTTGGTTTTGTCCAGGCTACATATGATGCATTGATTGGGTGCATCTGGTTTCCAATTCGTAGGCTTATTTTTCACTGAGATGGTAAACCTGTGACTGGACTGTCCCAATTTTGCCAGCAGGTAGGGGAACGACAATATGGAATACTTCTCCATGACAAAAGAGTTTATACTTAGAAAATTAATATGTCAGGGAGCCCGCTAAGTGCCTTCTGAATTCAGATTATAACCATCTGAGAAAGCATCCTCAACTTCCTTGCCTTGCTTCCCTCACTGAGGGCGCAATCCTAACCAACTTTCCAGCACTGGCATAGCTGTGCCAATGGGGCATGTCCTGCATCCTGCAATTGGGGGGCAGTCACGGAGGCCTCTTCAAGCTAAGGGAATGTCTGTTCCCTTGCCTCGGAGCTGCATTGCCCTTACACGGGTGCTGGAAAGTTGCTCCTTGAATCAGGTCAAGCGACTGTCTAGCACCTACTGGGTTCATGTACAGCCACCTTGAGCAATTCTGCCTCTTGCCCCCAATCGGACCTCATGCTGTTTGGCTTCCTAGCCCTGTAATTCCAGCTTTACCACCCACTTCAACAAAACCAGCTCAGCAGAAAGTGAAAGGTGGCTGTTAAGTCATGCTGTTGTATCTTCAGGGTCCCATGTGCAGCCAAACTGATGACTCACGGTATTTCTTTCCTTCCTCTGTGCATATGGATGACTCTCTAGTCTATCCTTGACCAGGTTAAAGTGGAGGCCTGGTGGCATTTGTAAGCCCTTGCCAACCCACTGGGTCAACTCAGACTGGCACCAGCTATGTAGCTGGCGCAAATCCAAGTGGACCCAGGAAGGCAGATGGAGGCCATGGCGTGGGATAGGTCATGGGTGGTGCCGCTGTTGACAATACTGTCCCCTTCCTGGCCTCAGTTCTTCCTGCCCCATTCTCTAACCCATTCCTTTCCCTCCCTTTCCCGTCCTGCCCCCTCCTGCATTCTCCCACCTCCTGTGCTGACTTACCAAGACTACTGCTCCTTCTCCATCCTGTGGCACTCTGTCCATTAGCTGTTTGCACTTACGGTGGTGGCCAGGCTGCACCAAATGGCAAGCTGCACCTTGCAACAGCACTAAAGCATCTTATGCTGTGGAATGCAAGTTCCAGCAGTGTAAGGCTCTGTTAGGATTGGACCATACATTTTTTTCCCCCACTTTGGATAAGGCTCACATAAGCACTTCACCTGAACTTTAACCTTCTCTTTTATATCATCACTGATCATCATATGCTAGCTGTTCAGTGAGGCCAGTGTCTGTGTTCTCAGCACCTGGCAGCATGAAGACCCACTGCTGTCAGCATGCCTGATCTTGGGTCTTCATTAATAATGGTGCCAAACGGCAGGCTTCGCTGCCTTCAAATGTAAAGTTCTATCTTTCAATAAAGATGAGATATGAATGCTTCTAGAGAGCTCTGTGCTGAAATTAATCCATATGAAATTTTTCATTGTTATCACTGACCTACAAGATTGGAAAGGTCATCGAGCTGACACTTCACAAATGTAATAAAAATTCCAAAATCAAAAACCAGGAGGGGGTGGGTAGAAGATGGGAGGTACTGCCTTGTCTACTAATTTAGAATATAGATTCACCCTTTTGTCCATTGCAGCCCAACCCTGTGCGCGCACACACACACACACACACACACACACACACACACACACACACACACACACACACACACACACACACACACACACTTTTTCTTGAAAGTGGAGAAAAGTGCAAAACACTCCACAATGATCATGCACCTAAGGGTGGTGATGTAGCTAGAAGGTTAGCCAAATAGGATGTGACGGCTTCTCCCCCCCCCCCTTATTTTTCAATAAGCTCTTTTTTGGTGTGCAGCCTGCTAATCTTAGGTTATCCTCCCTTCCTCTTCTTCTTCCCAGATTCCACTTCACAGCTCCGTAACAAGCATGTGGGCTCTCTCTCTCTCTCTCTCTCTCTCTCTCTCTCTCTCTCTCTCTCTC